>WBNM01002565.1:44024-82444 GCA_013399055.1 Ramphastos sulfuratus
TCAAGCACCTCAATGTCCTTCTTAAATTGAGGGGCCCAGAACTGGACACAGTACTCAAGGTGTGGCCTAACCAGTGCAGAGTACAGGGGGAGAATGACCTCCCTGCTCCTGCTGTCCACACTATTCCTGATGCAGGTCAGAATGCCATTGGCCTTCTTGGCCACCTGGGCACACTGCTGGCTCATGTTTAGGCGGGTGTCAATCAGCACCCCCAGATCTTTGCCCCATTAGGGGATTTAGGGACCTGTGAAGAAGATATCTGTAAAGGCCCCTAGGATAACTAGTTGCCATAGACACAGAAAAAATAGATTTTTTTTTTTTCAGTGTGTCTTTTTGGTGTTCTGGAGTCTACATTCCTTTGAGAATGGAAAGAGAATTTAGTTGCACAGAAGACAAGAGGAAGATTTAGTGGTTTGAATCTGTTCTGTCATGGAACAATCAAACTAACAAAAATCAACAAAAATCAAACCAAAATAAACCCAAACCACACCAAAACCCCACCCATAACACATTCCTTTGATTTGTTAGTTTCTAGCTAATATATGAAATGGGATTAAAATGAGACACAAACCTTGGAACAGTCTTTGGATAGGAGGTTACAATGCAATCTTAAAAAATCTCAGTGGAGTAGAACAAGATTTTCAATGGGACTTATTTATGTAAAGCCTGAGGTGAACTATTGCCTAGCCAATAATACTTCCCAGGATTTTTTATTTGTTTCTTAAAGGATAAATGGACAAAACAAACCAGACAGAGATTAAACAGCTGAAGATATTAACTGACCTCATGTCTGTATGGCTGATAATTTCAGAAGGTATGTTAAATTCTTTTACACGTATATTAAGTTCCCTCAAAGGAATTTGCAAATGTTATTATGTTAGCTTTTGTTGTAGCTCTGTGGGGAAGAAGAATTTTTGCTCTTTTTACAGCTGGAAAGCAAAACAAAACAAAATAAATGGTGATGCTAAAAGCTGAAGACTCTCCAGAGCAAGAGTTTTAAGAGACCTTGGAAGCAAGCTGCCCCTTCATATTCAGACTCCTGCCCTCCTCACTTTCTTGCTTTTCTATTGTTTATAAATAGAGTTATCTTAATGGAACATTCAGGTCTGTAGTAGACAGTAAATCATAACAGATCTTGGGCCAAATGCATTCCTGATGTAAACACAGTGACGCCAGTGTGCATACTCCTGAGAGGTTTTTTATTCCTTGTTTACTCCTCCAAATCTTCTGAGAATGAAAAAATGTCTGAATTAAGTAACTTAATTTCTTCCAATGTGTAAATTCCATAATCTGTCCTGGAAATTGTTCTAGTGGTTAGTCAAGCAATTCCTTATTAGAGCCCTTATGATTTAGTGATGGAGGCAAAGGAAATAAATGTATTGTAGAAGCCAGTTCAGGCTCTGCAAAGAGGCATGTTACCACATTTCATGTGCCCAGACATTAATACAGAAGCTGCATTTTGCTTTTAGTGTAACTGACAGAAATCTTGAAGCAAAAGTGTAGTTCAAAACCAGTGTCAGAGTTTAACAAAGCCTGTTTCCTGCTTCGTGCTGAACTTCTCTAACTTTGCCTGCAGCATATTCGTAGAGCAGAATAAATAACACTGTAAAGACAGATGCAGCTTTGCCTCACAGGGACTTGCACACACATGAGAAATCTTCATCAGTATGTAAGAAACTAAAGGAAGTTATTTTACTGTTCAGTGAGTTCCCAGCTACTAGATGTCTTCTCTCAAAAATAAAGATATATAAAGATATATAACTTGGTATGGACACATTGTAACCTGAAGTCAGTGAAAAGGCAAAGTGAGAAGTATTAATAGAGAAAAAGAGAGGTAGAGTGCATGATGAAAAAGGACAAAGGAGATATTACTGAAGCATGGAGAATGGACGTGATCATTCTCTTTGTAATGAACAGTGGATATTTTCCTTTCTATTTCCTGGAAAAAAAAATTTTTTTGTTGTTTTTTGTTTTTGTGAGGTTTTTTGGTTTGTATTTTTTTCAGAGAAACATGGAGAAGAAATGGAAAGGGATTGAACTACTAATGTCATCACATCCGGAGCAGAACTACCACCAGCAAGCAATCTCAGTCCAGAAGACTAATGGGAGATAAATCAGTGATTCTGGTGTATTCTCTAAGAAAACCATTATAAAATATTTCTACTGACTAGGAGTACTGTATCTGATTTTGTTCTAGGTTATTAAGTCATGATAAGAATGGATTCTGGTTTAGGTAGTTTGTAGGTTACCAGAGAAGAGGTAGAATCATCTGAGTCATTTGACTGTACAACCAAAAACTGTGGAAGATTCAAGGACTTTCATGCCTTGAGAATAAAGATGAGGCATGTTCTCAAAATGTAAACAGTCCTTCAGGGCATGTTCTCAAAATGTAAACTTCAGTACATTTTAATTAATTACTAAAGAAAACAAAAACATTTTAATTAATTACTAAATAAAAAGTACTGACCAACCACTGGCACCACCGAACACACAAACAAACCTCCAAACCCTCTAACCACTCCCTCCCCCCCATAAAAAAAACCAAACCCAACAAACCAGAAAAAAACACCCACAAAAACAACAACAAAAACCCCCCCACACACAAAAAAGATCTAGAATATAAAATAGTACCTCTGAATTACAGAAAAAGAGGAAATCCAGAACTGTGAAAGTAAAATGGGCAGCTAAATTCTTAAAGATTATTAATACATCTTGAGTGAGACTCAGTTTGCATACTGAGAGGCCTTAATTTAAATGTTTTAATATACAAGTGGAATGTAAATCTCACTATCAACTGTACAAGGAGTCTTGGGAGACTAGCCAGCTAATTTAGCCAATAAATTCAATATCTAACATCCAATGATGCAATTCTTCCCCAGGGAGGCCATTCCCCCTAAACACAGAGCCCATCACAGCTCTCTGTATTGAAACTCGAGCTGAACATTCCAGTGGGATTCAGTGAGACTTGAGGTTGCAGATCGACAGCAGCAGAATTCCATCTGGAGCTGTTCCTGGTGCTGCCAGAACTCCCACCACTGCCTGGGTATTTGCTCCTCTCAGTTTGGTGGTGTTTAAAGGTTATCAAAACCTTTAAAGTGTGATGTGTTAGAGACCTTTTCAGAAAACAAGCTGGTGGTAACTAGAAATATATATAGAGAGGTTATTATATACAGTTATATTGTGGAATATTAGTCACAGTTAGTTACTAGCATTAAATACTTTACATTATTGTATCAATATGAGTCAGTATTGTAATGTATTATATTATATTACTATGTAGGATAACTGAAGTTGCTGTCATCCTGTACTTGTCACTGGTGAGTCTGCAGCTCAAATACTGGGTTCATTTTTGGCCACTCACTACAGTAAGGGCACTGAAGTGTTGAAGCATGTCCAAGGAAGGGCAATGAAGCTGGTGAAAGGTGAAGCCTTATGAGGAGCAGCTGAGGGAACTGGGGTAGTTTAGTCTGGATAAAAGGAGGATGAGAGGAGACCTTGCTCTATATGATCCCCTGAAAGAAGGTTGTAGTGAGGTGGGGATTGGTCTCTTCTGCAAAGTGACAAGTGGTAAGACAATAGGAAAAAAAGCCTCAAGTTGTTCCAGGGGAGGTTTAGTTTGAATATTAGGAAAAAACTTTTTTCTCTGAAAGTGTTACCAAGCTGCTGAACAGGCTGCTCAAGACAGTGGTGGAGTTACCACCACTGGAGGGATTTAAAATATTTTTACATGGAGTGCTGAGTTACACAGTTTAGTGGTGACCTTCAATTCTCTCAGTTTGATTTGGCAATCCTGAAGGTATTCCAGCTTGTCAAAAATATTGTATAAAAGATAGCTTGAGGAACTGGATTTTTTTTTTTTTTGGTTGATTGGTTGGTTGGTGGTTTTTGTTTGGTTGTTGGGTTGTTTTTTTTTGTACTTGTTGTTGTTGATTTGAAGAAGTCTATATGTCCACTTTAAGCAAACACTTCACTTACAGCCAGGTAATGTGAGATTAATTTCACCTTTAGACTTCAGTGTGGTATTGCTTAAATATTCCTGCATCACAGAATAACCTACTTCTGTGTTGGAATTCATATGAGAAAATAAAACCTCAACCTGGGAACCATAACAACAGCACAGGCCAAGCTCATTTTTTTCTAGTCTAGCACTCAGAATTCTCTCTAGAATGGAGTATTTCAAGATGTCAAGCTTTATGACCCCCAAGATAAAACACATCAGAAGAGTTCTTTCTTGCTTCATTAAAAAAAAAGAAAACTGAGAGATCTTTCCTTTTTTCCTTCTGTGTTCCTCGTATTTCACAGGAGGAATTTGGGGAAGGAACTGTACATCTGTACATTTTTGTTTCCTCTCTTTTTGCCAGGAGCAAATTACTATGCCCAGTCTGAGTCAGCGGTGCTGGCTGACAGCTCATGGGCAAAGCCAAGTGTCTCCCTTTTCCTATCCCTGTCCTTCCTTGTCCAAAAGAAACTTAAAAAAAATATTGGACATCCAGTTTCTGCTTCCTTGCTCTTCCAGTGATGGAAGAGGCAATGATGTTCAGCAGATACTGCAGGGTTGCTTCCAATTTCTGAATCTCTTTGGCATCCCACAGAGGTTATCAAGACCTGATCCATTGTAATTTCCAACAAAGGAAGGAAATAGTTTAAGTGTCTAGTGAAGCAGAAAGATGAACTGTGTGGAAAAATAGAAGACTTAGTAAGGGCTCAGGGAGCTGATATTTTAGGTGTTATTACATATGTAATTTGCTTTGCACATCTGCTCTTGAAGGTAGGTAAAACTTAATTATCTCATTTTTAGCCATACTGAGAGGAGTGCATACAGATATTTTTCTGCTGCTTAGCAAATAGAGTAGTTAATTACTTGCTGTAGTACTGTAAAAGATGATTTAAGTTACTGTTCTTCAGTTTTATTTTGCTGAGGAAAAATCAATATGCAAAACCTGTCAGGAGTCCAAATTATTACACTTATTCAATTGCATGTATTATTGAGTAGGCAGTTTCCTGTAATGAAGTTCTTGGCTTAAGTTTGTAAAGTATATTAAGAAGTAGCTCAGAATAAGATGAAACAAGAAATGAAACTGTACAGTTGGGCAATTTTAGTCATTGGCCATCTATGTGAGAATATCAGTGTTTGAAGTCTCAGAAGGAAAAAAAAAAAAGAAGTCTTGGTAAAGAAGAGTACTGTGTGCAGTTCTGNGAGTCTTTGGTGTAGTAACACTTGATCCATGACTAGAGCTTTCCAAGTGATCTTGCGCTACCTGCAGAGACCAAAAGAGTATATATACAAAATATAGTATGTGAGAATGTTCCTTCAGCCAATACACTGGTGAAAGGAAGAAATGCTTAAGAGCCTACAGAAAATCTTCCTATTGACATTATCAGTGGAGTTTGTTCCAAGCACTTCTAGTTCACATCACATGTGCTGTTGCCCCTAAGTACAGGCAATCATCCCTGCTAACAAAGCAAGCAGTAACTGGCAAACATGCCTTCCAGAGTGGGATTGAACTCCCCCAGTGCCAACATCTGTATTTGAATAGCCCTCAGAACTTTGGTAGGACTAGATAGAAGTAGGTAATCCTAGAGAACAATGTCTCTCAAAGCAGACATTTGAAATAGAATTGATGAGTCATCACCTTGAAAAAGCAAACTTCTGTCCATTGACTGTGAAGGCAGCTTCAGGACAATAGCTGAGATTAAAATAACTGTTTCCATGAGAGAAACTCCACCTTGTCTCACTACTAAGAAAATCCTGATATTGACCTCATCATCACATCAAGTACCAAAGAATGACCATGGAAGATCAAACAATATTATCTTCATAGCAATCTCACAAAAGTCGTGTTACATTCCAAAAACCAAGGTCCAAGCAATTTACTTCCCTGGCTGTGTCACTGCCAAACCAGTTAAGTCTACCTTTAGTGAGAGACTGAATGAAGGATTGAATATAAATGAGTCAAAACCAGAAGGACACTTAGTGATGTTTGGGCACTGTCCTTGTCACCTCATGCAAATGATGGACTGAGCAACCACAGCCTTCAAGTGCAGGGGAGTCTGATCATGTTTCTCTGCAGCAGGTTCCAAGCTGGAGCACTATTTCACTCACAGCTTTCTCTTGGAAAAGCTTTGTGTATTCCACAGATTCAATGTCCTGTTACTTCTCTTTACTGTCAAGGTGACAGAGCACTGAAACAGGCTGCCCAGAGAGGCCATGGAGTCTCCTTCCCTGGTAACTTTCAAGGCCCATCTGAACACATTCCTGTGTGACCTGTCCTGGGTGATCCTGCTTTGATAGGGGAATTGGGACTGATGTCCAGAGCTCCCTTCCAATCTGTTGACTGTTCTGTGGTTATTGTGCCTCTATTCACTTTCATGTCTCTCCCCAGCACAGAGCCAGAAGGAAGAACAAGGATGCTGATTGTCATTACCAGCTATTGTGGAGTAGAAAGGGAACCAAAAGGTATATCACAGATCATTCATCATACCAGGGTGGTAAAATATACCGTTAGCAGAGCAAAGATCCCTACTTTGAATCCATAGTGATAGATCCTATTATCTTCACTGGCCATACTCTTCATTAGTAACCAAAGCCCAAACCCGAGGAGTTATGAAAGGATGAGCATTTGTATTTTGTCTTTGTTAACTATTCCCACATGTACCTGTATCTTTTGCATCCTTCTAGGCTTTTAGAAGCACAAGCAGAAATCATAAATCATTGTTACATTGTCCTTTCCTTGCCTTTGGGTAATTCAACTAGTACAACCAGGCCCTGTGGATGAGTGTGTGGAGTAATCCTGTAGTTCCTCTGTTACAAACCACCAAACATGTCTCTGTTAGCCAGTGCTCAGAATACTTCAAGTTAGTAATATTTTGGTTTTTTTGAAAGGACCTTTAAAAGTCATCCTGTCCAACCCTCTACCGTGAATAGGGAGATCAACTAGAGCAGGTTGCTCAAAGCCCTATCCAACCTGACCTTGAATATTTCCATGGATGGGACATCCATCACATCTTTGGGCAACCTGGGTCAGTCTGAGTGCTATAGCTCTTTAGGTTCAGATACTGGGTCAGTATGAGTGCTATAGCTCTTTAGGTTCAGATACTGGGTCTGTCTGAGTGCTATAGCTCTTTAGGTTCAGATACTGGGTCTGTCTGAGTGCTATAGCTCTTTAGGTTCAGATACTGGGTCGGTCTGAGTGCTATAGCTCTTTAGGTTCAGATACTGGGTCGGTCTGAGTGCTATAGCTCTTTAGGTTCAGATACTGGGTCGGTCTGAGTGCTACAGCTCTTTAGGTTCAGACACTGGGTTGGTCCGAGTGCTACAGCTCTTTAGGTTCAGAATAGGAAGCTTAACTATGGAGGTCTGTAGGTAAAACAAGGTAGCCTTCAGTGGCCTCAGTGAATGTCACAAAGGCCACCCAAGGTATTTGCTGACCTCCTGCTCCTATTTCAATATTGTTATTCCAATGAGTCTATGCTGCTTGCTTTGCAACTGTGTGGGTGTCATAGAGGCCTAAGACATGCCACACAGATATCTGTCTGTTTATGATAAAAACCTTTCCTTGGTGTCCCAGATTCCACTTGTAAAGGGTTAACCCTCCTGGGGGCGGGGGGGGCAGGAGTGGTCTGACCTTGAGCCCAGGTCCTCCTGACTCCTCCCAGGGGATGGTCTGCCTGACCCTAGGTTTAGTGGTTAGCCCACTCCCACTGCCTGTCTGGACCCCCTATATAAAGAGAGGAACTTCCTCTTCCTCCCTTTCCTGGCCTGCCTGCCTGCCTGATAGCACCACCTTGTTCCTGCTGCTCTTGTCTTACCATGTGGCTATTTTCTACCACATGGTGGACATCCCTTCCTGAATCTACCTCCATCCATTGTCATCAATCTGGCTGTGTATATATAAATACATACATACATACCTTCTATTTATTGTTAAAGTTTTTTTTCTTTTGACTTCCAAATTGAAGCAAGGTTGTTCCTTGGGTGTTTTACCCCTTCTTTCTATATATCTAATTCCTTTCTTTCCAAAGGGGGGGAGAGGGGAAGGCATCTTATTATTATTGTATTGGTTTCTCTTAGCTATATTTTGAGTCCCTCTGGGAAGCTGAAACTTGAACCAATACACCACTGTAGCCTACAAAGTCAAAGTGTTTATTGAAGCCCTGAAAGTAATTCCAATGATAAAATTAAGGTGTCTACAGGCAATGATTTGTGCTTAGAAGTCTTCTGGTTTTTATTACTCATTATTGAGGGGGGGGCTGGGTGACTACCTTGGACTTGAACACAGAAAATGTAGATAGCTGCATCAGGTGTTTTCACTGTAAGAATTTAATTTAACTTCACAAAAATAGGGTGTTAAGGCAATTTGAGACGGTTGAGGGCATCGAGTTGCCAGTCCAGATAGACACAGATCTTCTGTAGGCTTCATGTCAGAATATCTTGATACCCAAAGGAACCTAGAGATATTTGCTATTTATGTCCACTTGAATCTGGTCCTAAGAAACCCAAAAGTAATTCCCTGATTCTCTTGCTTCAGGAATTTTGTGGATACTATCATGTAGCCCAGACAGCCCAGACAGCCAANTATAAGCAAAGTCTAGGCTTCATTTCTCTGAAATATAGTCACTGCCAGTGCAGAGAGAATCAAAGTCAATCAGTGGTGTCTTAATCCATGTTCCTTCACTAGAAATAAAGATCCTAGAAACCAGTGAACCGTGCCATTGATTCCAGCAAGTATCAAATTCCCACTCTCACTGCTGCATTTTTCTCAGTGAGGCTAACAATCTAAAAAAGCAATAAAGGCTCACTTCTGTCAGAATATGCCATGGGAACAGGAACAAAAGAACATTTTCCCCAAATTACCATTTAAAAGGATATCCAGTTGTCTGACACCCGGATCACTCATTTTTACAAAAAAACATAACAGGTTTTTAGGACCTTCATGAAAACAGTTTGCAGGCAAGGAAAGATTTTAATTCAGTGAAGACTTTCATTCTAAACAAGACTGAAGTAGCTGTCTGATCACAGAATCATAGAATCATAGCATGGTAAGGTTGGAAGAGGTCTCAAGGATCATCTAGTTCCAACCCCCTGCCATAGGCAGGGGCATCTCCCACTAGAACAGCTCACTCAAGGCCTCGTCCAACCTGGCCTTGAACACCTCCAGGGAGGGAGCAGCCACAACCCCCCTGGGCAACCTGTTCCAGTGTCTCACCACCCTCACTGGAAAGAACTTCCTCCTAACATCCAGTCTAAATCTCCCCTCTGCCAGTTTAAACCCATTGAAGAGACAAACAGCAGAACCATACAGTTTTAAAGAAGCTGAAGAGGTCTGATGAAAATCATGCTGGAATCAAAAATGATCACTCATTTATAATTTAGATGTGTTACAAATTTTTGAGGGAAGTTTTTATTCAGTTTTACTATAAGCAATTAATAGTTAAATGATTGTCAGTTGTCACAGCCGTCCATAACTCTGAAGATGCTGACAGATCACAGCATCAAAGGAAAAACTATTACTTGTTTCACAGCTTAGCTTTTGTACTATTATTATTTGGTTTAGTTTTTGGTTTTGTTTAGTGACCTGGTATATCATGCTGGAAATTGCATGTAATACCCACAACTGCAACTTGCGGCAGCACAGAATGGTATCACTGTTTTCTTTGGAAGAGAACTTTAAGATCACTGAGTCCCAACTGTTAACCCAGCACTGCCAGGNGTCAGTAAGTGACTCCACCAATTCCCTGGGCAGCTTGTTCCAGGGTTCAACAACTCTTTCTATAAAAGGAATTTTTCCTAAAGTCCAACTTAAACCTCCCCTGATAAGGCTGTTTTCCTCTCAATTGTTACTTGGGAGAAGAGCCTGACCTCCACCTTTCTACAACCTTCTTCCAAGCAGCTGTAGAGAGTGAGAAGATCCATCCTGAACTATAAAATCCATTCCAAATGTATCTGCTACACTTTGCATTTAAAAAATGATACTTGAAAAAACAAAACCAGAAACAAAACCAAAACAATCAAACAAATAAAAAAATCATCATCATAAGAAAAATAACAATTACAACAAATAATAATCCAGAGAAACCCCAAAAGTTAATAAGCATGCAGAGTAAACCCTCACTTCCTCACAACTTCTGTGTATGCTATAAAGAAGCTGTGCCTCTCTGCTGCAGGTCAGCTTCTCACTGCACATCTTGTTAGCCATGCAGCAGAAGGCAAGATTGGTCTTCTTGGTTCTATTTAATTCTGAACAAAAAATGAGAGGTGGTGTGGTTTAATGAACTGGCTGTTGTCATAGAAACAAGGAACTGTGGAGCTGTATAAATAATTGATATTTTATTTCAATGATTAAGCAAAACAAAACAAAAAAGGAAAATAAAAGGAAGGGGAAAAGAAAAAAAGATGGGAGGTTTTTCCTTTCTCTTTGGCTGATGTACAGAGAGTTGGACAAGCAGAGAGGAGATTTTATTTTTAGCATTTTAGTTTTTAATTTTACCTTTTTTTCCCTTTTTTTTTTTTTAACCCTAGTTAAATTTAAGTAGCAATACTTCAGAACTAGTGTTCTGCCACAAAATGATAAGCTTTTGAAAAATTATTTTTCATTTCCAACATTTTTAATGGCTGTTATTTTTCAAGATTATTTTTTTCAAAACATTAACCTGAATCTACATTTTTCAACAACTAAATTGCTTGTAGAAAGGTACTTTCATTCAGTCCTGCTCCCAGAAATGCTTATCCAAGTCAATATCTCACCCAGGTGCCTGGACAAATTCCATCCCACCTTTTTTTTCCCTTTTTGTCTTTTAACTCAGTTATTGAAGAAGAACTTCCTAGCAATTCTGGAGATTACAAAAAGCAATATCTTTGAAATGACCAGGTAGGAATTATTACAATGAGTGTACTATGGAATGGGAGTAGTAGCCCATACACATGCTCTGCAGTCGAAGGTGTTTTCAGAGCTGGAGGTATTAAATGCCAGTACTTTTCCTTCCCTTCATTTCCCATCTGAATGGAAGTCCAGGAAATGCTGAGAAGATGACTAAACTTAGATTTATTAGCAGGAGTTGCAAAGGAGGCAGTCCTCATTTAAACCATCAAAACGCTGCTGGCTGTGTCGGCAGAACTTGTTCCTGCTGCCCAGGGAGATAATAGCCATTTCTGCTCCGTTACAGTTGCTTTTGCATCTTTTCTCTGACTCATCTCAACTGACCATTGGCAGCCTGATGATCACCTCACCTAAGTTTTTAACTATCTTAGAGAGTCCACATAGCTTAACTTGTGCTTCAGCTTCCCACCTGAGTGGGTAGAGAAAAAGGCCACTCCAGAGAATGATCATCCCCCAAATGCCAGGAACCTGTAGTAGTTTAAAAGGAGTCTCTCTCTAAGGAAGGACCCACAGCTCTTCAGTGGAGACATAAGACATAGTTCAGCCTGCACAAGTGAGGTGTTGGTTACTAAGAAAGAGAAATCACATTCCTGGAGACAAAGTATCATATAAGAACTAGCAGAATTTGGGGTTAAGATGCTTAGGACAAAGATTAAAGTGTCTGTATATATTGTATCTGCTTCAGAAAATCCATGGCTTTGGTACTGTGTGATGCACCCATGACCCCACCCACTCCATCAACTATACTCTGAGTACCCAATGGTGCTAAAGAGAAAAGGATAGTATATTAAGGAAATATTTTCCTGTCATTCAGACAAAGGATTACTAAAAACATTGTGATCTCATATGAAGAAGGGAAACAAATCTAGATCTGATAGCAAAAGCTATAGGATTGGACAAGCACAGCACTACCCTGCAGCAAATAATTTCAGCTCCCAAGAACATGATCTCAGCTCAGTTACGGTGACAAATGAATAACTCTGCTTAACTGGCATTGTAGTGTGCATCTTCACATAACATTTAAGATACAACATGGATGGATTGAAATTCTTGCTTGTTTCTACCATCTCTGATGCAAGACTAGTAGAAGACACTTCATGCAGTGTCACTTGAATAAATCCATCAGATCAAAAATGCATCTTTGAGCAATGACAGATGCATTCAGTCAGATCAAAGAGGCCTAAGTCAGTATCCTTGCTCAAACACTGGAGTGGGTTCAGATGACATCACAAAAATGATGAGGGATGATGATCTTCTGCTGTGAAGAAAGGCTGAGAAAGTTGTTCAAATTGCTCAGACTGGAGGTAAGAAAGGTCCAGAGAGACCTGATTGTGGCCTTTCAATACTTAAAGGGATTTTATAAGAAAGGTAAGGACAGTCTTCTTAGCAGGGTAAGTTGCAGCAAGAGAATGGGTGATGGTTTTAAACTAAAGGAGGGAAGACTTAGCCTAGAGATTTGGAAGAAATTTTTTATGATGAGGGTGGTGAAACACTGGCCCAAGATGCCCAGAGAGGTGGCAGATATACAGTCTTTGGAAACATTCCAAGTCAGGCTGGATGGGTCTCTGAGCAACCTGATCTAGTAGAAGATGTCCCTGCTCACTGCAAAGGGAGGTTGGACTAGATAATCTTTAAAGGTCCCTTCCAATCCAAACCATTCCAAGATACTATGATTCTATGAAATAGGAGCCAGATAGAAAACATTTAGGTGTAGGGACACATTCTAGGCTGTATCCTCCTCATTCTAAGAATTCAATAGCTTTTAAAAGCTGAGTGTGAGAAGAACAATCCTGGTCCTATTGTTCTTGTGCACAGCTGCATCATTAAGTGAGACACATGGACAAATGCACAAGCGCACAATGAAGTAATGTCTTCTCAGTGGTGCCAAGGGAAATAAGTGCAGATAATTAAAGGGCTCTGAAAGAACAGGAGGCTGATGAGAGACCCAATAAAAATCTAAACCAAAAAAGTCCTGCTCCATCATCCTATGAAGTGGGAAACACTTTCCAAAATCTATTCTCCCCATGTATTGCCACCATTACCACATCCTACTGCCTTGGCACCTTTACCAGTCTCTTTCCTGGTAACCTGCTAACAGGTTTCCTCTAAACAAAGATCACTGTGGGCATCACATCCTTGCAAATACTTGTTATTTGAATTTCTTGACTTCACTGGCAATGCTACTGCCCCAGGGAAGGACAGAAGGAGTGGGGCAAGCTAAATAGGACTACAAATTAAAGATTAATTTGATAGTGAGTCATGAGCCATATAATCACCAATGAATCCTTATCACTTCTATTTCTGTTCAAATTCTTCTGCTGTGTTCACTTTTACAATACCTTTGCTCATTCAAAGTTCGTGCATTGTGGGAACTATTAACAATATATTGGAGCCTCAAGCTTGTAGATCACTCAAGGAGCTGCCTTACCATTTGAGAGCAAGCCACATTCAGGGACAAGCCTGGAATATCAAGGTCCAAGAGCAGAAAGAAAGACAGATTAAAGGCTAGTTTACAGATAGAAGAATGTTTTACACTTCATCAGTAGGGCTCTGTCCATTGTGGGATTTCTCTGAGCTGTGCATTTCCTGGCTGTGATCCTGTGCCCTCATGCAACTGGTCAGTAGATCTCAGATCAAAATCAGAGAAATGTGTAAGGCCTTTGAAGTTCCAACTAGGTGAGACAGAAGTCCAGCAGGAAGCAGAAGACAGCTGGGAGACTTCTTTTGTCAGTGCATGCTTGTGGTACGTGTGAATACGTAGGCTGCCGAACACCTGCCTGTCTTTTGAGGTCACCACTCTGGGAAGTATTGATTGCAAAGCCTGCTCACAGAAGCCTAAGTAAATCACTACATGCTAAGTACATATATGGCATGAGGAAGACACCTAGGTATCAAAACATCCCAATGTTTTTGGTAATCCAGCTCTCTAGCATGACCTAGTCAGTGTAACAGAGCCAGGTGCTAAAGGCACAATTTTTCTGATAACGTATACATACCTACAGTGTAAATATTTATAGCTGAGATGGCAACCCTTGCTTCTATATGTCCAGAGAGACAAAACAGCCCAAACCTCATCTAATTTACCTTAAGGAATAAATTAATTTATACATATATATCAGGCTCTAAGTTTTAGCTATCCAGAGCTACAAAATGAGACAGGTGATGTGTCGATGCATATGTAGGCATCAACATTTAATTAGGTGAATCCCAGGCTAAGTCTACACAACCCAGGAGACTGTCATTAAGTACCTGAGTAACTTCTGTGCCATTCTTTCCTAGCCTCAGGGTTGGGAACAGGTCAGCAGAGTCTGGTTGGGAAAAAATACAAAATGAAAAAGGGTGCATATGAATCAGCAGTGAGCCTTTTCAATTCTTGTCTGGCAGAAAGTCTCTTGTGGGCTGCTGACAGCTAGAGGAGGGTCTGTGAGGAATTAGGGCAGCTCTACACTACAAGACTGACAAAAACCTCAAACAGGCAGACTGGAAACAGTGATGTGAGAAATAGCATAGCTCCACAGCCTGGAGAGGTTGAATATGAAGTAATCATTTCCCTCCTTCCTTTCTTTTCTGCCTTTGGCTTTCATTATTTCCCTCTATCAGTTTAATTCCCTCTCCAGAGTGAAGGAGTCAGATTCC
Source organism: Ramphastos sulfuratus (assembly GCA_013399055.1). Lineage (NCBI taxonomy): Eukaryota > Metazoa > Chordata > Aves > Piciformes > Ramphastidae > Ramphastos > Ramphastos sulfuratus. The sequence goes on from WBNM01002565.1 coordinate 58,538, forward strand.
AGGTCCTGCTGAGACCTCACTTTCTTCAAATTCTCTTTTTCATTCAGGCTGTAGGAGATGGTTGAACAGGGACAGACACATAGGGTCAGCACATGTTCCTTATTTCATTCTACATAAAGGCTTCTAAAGAATTTAAATCATTCAAGAGGAAGAAGCTATCATAAAACTCACAGAAAATAACAAACAGAAAATCTCAAGGCAATCATTGTCTTTGAAGCATTATAGGCATTGCACAGCAATAGGAGTGAAAAGTGTTATGAAGAATAAAACAGTAATGAGGATAACATCTGGGCATGAGAGGAGGAGGAACAAGGGAAAATATCAGAGCCCTGACAAGTCAGGGCTGGATGTTTTCCATATCATGGTACCAGCCTTGCTCTTCAAGTCCTGTAGTTGCATTTGCAGCATCATTGTACTTGTGTTGGACTCCACCCAGAGGACTTCTGAGGAACCATTCAGCTTACGTCTGCGTTCACAGATGCAGAACACAGCAAGGGGGCAAAGCTAAGGCAGGACAGTTGAGTTATTGCAAAATGTAGGAACCCATGGTATGTTCTTCTTCTTTTGACTTCAAAGTGTATTGCTTTCCATTCAGGAGAAATACCAGTGCAGAAGACAAGGTCTCCAAACAGGAGAAGAGAACCTGGTTTTGTCATTATTTTGCCCCATGTGGGCATCTTAGAGTATGAGTATTGTTCTAGATGCTTTAGAAACAGAGCTCTAAAAGACTGTTCGTGTCCCAAATTCAAGTTTTATGCATGATCTTCTGCAACAGAAGACTATGGAACTACCTGGCTTACAGAGACTACTGCAGTTCAATTGATTTGGTGCATTATTTATTTTACTTTTTTAAAACCTACAGTAACTTGAACATGTCCTCAAGTCTCTGCAGACTCCCTAAACACTCACAACTCCATTTTAGACCCTGCAACCCCCCTGAGGATAAGTAAGTCCTCAGAAAACTTACTAATTTTTTTCCCATGGAAATTTGCATGCAGAAACAGCAAAAGAAGGGGAAAGGTAGTTTTCTGTTGCTCCTTGCTCTTGAATAAACATAAATTTACTCACCAGCCAAGAGGGATTTCTTCCTTCTTTCAGTTGTTTCTGACAAGCAAGAGTATTATTTCCTATGTTTCTCATTCTTTAAAGGATGCAATCTCATAACCTCTTTCTCCACTACCTGCCACCATTAGTAAGTCTCACTGCTGCAGACAAATAATAAATAAAACAAATGTTGGGAAATTTTCACTCCTCCCAGGTGAAAAATAATTTGTTTGCAGCAGGTGAAAATTGAGGAGTCAACAGACTGCACATAGGACTGCTTAATTTGTGGGCAGTTACTACCTCTTCAGGGAACTTCCTAACAAAACTTCTCCAAGCTATGTTTAATAACTTAAGTCAGGTTCAGCTGTGGTGAACAGTGCTCCACTTCAGTGACAGAGCAGGAACAAAAGTGATTTTGGAGCAAAGATACCTGTGGTATTTTTCTTCACAAAGAAGGTCTCAAGAAAACATCCCTGGGGCTGAAATTAACTGCCTGAAGAACATGCTTTCCTCCATTCCTCCAAACCACATAGCTCCTTTGCCCAATGCTGGGAAGCAGAACAAAAGCAATCTCATGTATGTGTCATGGTGTAACTGGCTTGCTTCAGCAGACACTCCACTAACACAGATATCTGCACCCTGCCCTCCTCTCTTCCTTCCCGACTTAAATATGCGGGGAGGAAAAGGAGAAATCTTCCCTCTTTTATCACACACACAATGTGCTTTATCTGCTTTTCTCTGCAGTTTTATCAATTCTAGTCACAGCAGAAGCAGTTTGGACAGGACTCAGAAAATAGACCCTGATTTCCAATTAGTTTCTTTGTCATTCTCTGCCCTTCTCTTGGTGCTGGCCACAGGCAGCTCCTGCTGCAGTCACTGGGAAAGGAGACAGGATATTAAACTATTAATTTCTTCTTTGCTTGTTGCCTCAGTTTCTTATCTCAGCAACAGCACAAGTATTTTTCATCAAGATTACAGTCATCACAATGTTAATCCCTGTAAAGGTCTTCAGATCATGTGAGAGAAAGGCACAGATTATTGCTGAGCTGATGAGAGGGAATGAGCTGTTACAGAGCAGAACAGTGATGCAATGAGTCTTATGGCCACTTCCCAACAGCTGGTACCACCTGCACCAGCAAGAGACAAACATTATCAAGACTTTTCTAGGCACACTGTGCAATTTTTTTTTTATTTGTATATATTTATATTTTGATTAATTTTGTAAATATGTCACTTCATCACCTAAAGTACAGAAACAAATTCCTGACCTCTGATAATAAAAAGCAATTCTTCTGGTGCATCCCCTTGGATTTTTTTTTTCTTTAGAATGCCTCTCTAAGTTCACTTAGCTGCAGTGATGCAACCTCTTACTGTAAGATGTTTGCCTTGACATTGCTGAAAATCCTTGTAGACATGAGAGGAAATGTTTAGAAGCCATTGGTTTAATGTCCATGGTCTATCCCAACCTGAAACTCACCCGGAGAAGAGTCATTGAGAGGGTTCAGGGCAGCTGCCCTCCGTATTTTCTCCAGACAAGTCTCTTGCTCCTTCTTAATGATGCAGTTGGAATGGGTTGCTGTAGCCTGAAAAGGAAGAAAAAATTTACAAACTGTTACAAACTTAAAATAGCTATCAAGTTTATGATGAAAGAAGGAAGTTTTGAGGTCTCAATCCGAATAGGAAAAGTAAAAAAAAAAAAGTTTTTTTCCCCCAGAACACCAAGGGACACTTCATGGAACTATTGTGCTCATAAATTGTTTGGGGGTTTTATGTTGCTCTCCTGTCAAAGTTTAATTTCTAATGTGTTTGCTTTGTTTTACAGTTCATCTAAGCTTGGAGCAAAGGTACCTTTAAATAAAGAAATAAATTTTGAAGAGAGATCAGAAATCAGCTGAGGCTTAGTTTGATCTCCCATTAGTTTCTTCAGTCTTGCACAATCCATTAACTTTATCCAAGACTCCAAACTAAAGCTCTTTCTCTCAGTCTTTGATCTCTATCCATTCCTTAGTATTTCCTTCTTATTTTACTCCCAGTAATACAGGGCAACTTTCTTGCCAAATGAGAATGCAATGCCAATTAAACTGGGATGAGTTGATTCAAATATTTTCTATTTTTTTTCTTTCTTCTCTATATTAAAGGTTCTAAGGCAGCCCAGTAAAAGTAAAGGGGAAGGGGGAAGAAAAAAAAAAAAAAAAAAGGAAAAAATAAAAAGGGAGTGATGGAGAGTAAAAAGGTGTAAAAAAAAAGATTTTAGCTCATAAGAGGAATGTTGCAGCCAACAGAATGCAGGCAATCCCAAAGCAGCAACAAATTAATGTGACCCATTCCCAGAAATCAATATAGGATTTCATTCCTGTTGCAGACAGCAGCCAGGGCATATCAATTGAAGGGCAATACAATCTCAAGTTTCATTAGATCATGCTATGAAGGCATAGCTAAGGTTCAGATCACACTCTGTGGAAAGCACCATGAAAATCTGTCTACTGGTTGAAGATGGGATAGGTCGCCCTGGTTCATTGAAGGAGTTTTGCTGTTTCACATTTTGCTCATTCCTGATGACAAAGAACTAAAAAGGAAGCAGAGTGTACCTGTCAAGCAGTCTGTCTTTCCTTACCTGCCAAGTAGGAACAAGCAAACAGGGAAAACAATACCTGAATTCAACCAGTTTGGGAGCCCAGTTCATTTATGCTCCCCTCACATTCCAACAGAGGGAATGGAGTGAACTGTTTGGGGCAGTAATGCATCAAACTGCCACCACACACAACAGACAGTTACAGTAATTCCCAAGGCATGCATTAATCCTAGTTTGGTGGTGACTGTGGGACGCTTCTGTGTGTGCTGAGAGGCATGGAACCACCGCTATGCTTTTGACCTTGTAACAAATAACAAGCCACCACCCCTATTTCAAAGACAGAGGGGGTTTCCTAGTAAACCTCTACTGAAAAGTTTTTTTCAACAACATTTATAGGAACTGATAATTCCATCTCCAAGATTCTCATAACAAATTTCAGATATTTTCCTCATGGGATACACCAGGCATAGCCACAGTAGACTTGTTTATCTCCAAAACAAACACTGTTCTGCTCTAAGGACTCCCAAGGGCCTGAAAAACATATATTGTCACAGATCTCTAGCATCCCCCAAGAACATAAAGGCTTTTGCTACATCATCCCCTAAACCTCACCAAAAATTGGGAAAAGTGCCTTGGCTGACATTCAAGTTTTTAGGAGATTTATTTTTTTTTAAAGATAAAAGAAAAAAAAAGAAATCAAGTACATTGGAGTTCTGCTGCTGGTATTGATTCACTCTCCACAGTTGCTGAGGTCTGAAAGGAGTGTCCAGGGGTAGTTGTTATACAATTCACTATGTGCAGATTGGAATACCTGTCATTCACTACTGCTAGTAATAACAACCATAACAGTAACAACAATCATAACATAAGAACAACACAGATTATCTGCACAAGCAATAAAAGGAAGAAAAGGAAATGTTTCTTCACACATTGATTGGTAACCTTCAAAACCCTTTTCAGCTTGATATTGTGGATATGAAATGTTATAGCAGCTTAAAATCTGTATGTGCTTATGCAAAGCCAGAGGATACTAAACAGAGGAATCAACCATGTCCAGATTTTGATGTCCTGTGGGGAAAGGACAAAAGAGTGTGATTTATCCTTCCTGGGTTTGGTGTCTTCTTTAGCAGATGCAAATCAAAGCCAAGGTTTCACTGATTTTAAAGAAAGCCTAAGGTTAAAAATCTCCTTCCTTGCAGACAGGCACATCTAGTCAGATGTATCTGACTAAACTAACTAAATTTAGTCAATTGTATTGGCATTTGCCTGGCTCAGGAGGCATTTGAAATGCAGACCAATGGGCACAGAGAGAACTAGAGTGTTTCACCTATCCCTATAGATTCCTTAAGCTTTTACTCTTGGCAGACTATTTCAATGTGACTTCTTATAACTATCTTTATGCTGCTTTGTAGCAACCCTCATCAACGGATTTAAAAAAGCTAAGAAAGAAAACCAGGGCAGGATTGTTAGTAACAAAAGATTTCTCTGTTGAATGCTCTCATGTTGTCCTGTTTTCCTGAAAGGTTCCACGTGCTTCACATTTCTCCATTAACTATTGATGTGCAGAGCCTTTAATCTGTTGAGTCAGTCTTCAACAACTGGACTGCAGAGCACAATTCGAATGAAAGCATGAGCTTGAACTTCATGGCCTCCTGATTTCATTTCTTTGCCTCAAGGACATTTGCAATTTCCTGAGTTCAGCAGAGGCAGTCTGGTTTCAGTTTCCCAGAAGATGCCCGTGGTATGTGCAGTTAAAGGATACTTTGACACATACTCAAACAATCAACTAACCAAATGGATAGTGCATGAAATTTACTCCTCAAAAAAATACTGCTCTCAGTGGAGAGAAGGATTTGACTCACACCAGTTTTGAAATTACATATATTTCTATAGGCACAAATACAATCAATGACTGTTTAGTGCTGAGAGAATGCAAAAAGCCAAAAGCAAGCAGCTATGACACTACAGATGTACAACAAACGTAGAACTTTCATTTGCCTTCATTTGCTTTCATTAAGGTGGCCACCACAGAAACAAACTGGCCTGTGCTGTAACCTGCAGCACTTAGCTCTTTCTTGCCCCCTTGACATTAAGACAATATTAATCACAATCATGTTGTTATGTTACAGCCTGCATATATTCTCTCACACATGCTCTCAAGGCACTGATTCGTTGTGAACTGTTCCATTAAGAACATCACTGCTACTACATAAACCTGAGGAGAGAACCAGGTGAACACATCTCTGCTGCTTCCAGACCTGCTGTAGCTATATGTAAATCAGACTAATAAATGGGGAGTCATGTATTTAAGCAAGGGTGCTCAAATATGGGGACACTCATATGAGGTGAAGGAACCACACAAGAGGAATTGTGCAGATGAGAGAAGTCCCTTGCACTCCCTGCTGATGGAAATAATTACTTGTTGCCAGCTTATTCAGGAAATTTAAATACACTTTCTTCTTGTTTTTGTTCAAATGTATCGAACACTGGGAGAAAGACAGGGGAAGGTAAGTTTGAGAGCAATTTCCTTCACCTCCCAAGATTTCTATACTAGAAAAAACAAACCAAACTGTCTGATTTGGTACATAAAGATCTACAGTCTGATTCATCTTTTCTGTAGGTATGGTCTCAAAAGTAATGCCAGAGAGGAGTTTAATCTTCTGGATGTATTAGGTTGTTCACACTGAATTATGCTTATTAATAATGCTAAGACTTTCAGTTTTAAGAAATTAGATTTAAAAAAACCCCTACATTATTGTGTGAGCATTTCCAGAAGCAGTTTACTTTGTCATGGAAACAATCTTACTAGAACTAATCTCTTTTTTCTATCAAGCAATGAGTCAACTGGTCAAACCAGGGCAAATACTTGCAAAATGTTGTGTTAAAAATAGAGGTGTTTAGGAAGAAGCTCTGATTATCTGGATTTTCTCAGAACTGATTTACATCATTATTGGTGCCCACAACACTGGCTTGGCAGTCACACAAAACTGTTGTCTCTGGGAAGGTCTTACATTGTTAGTTGATTGCATTTTTTTCCCTGCCTGTATAAATGGTACCCAAACTACTGTAATTTCAAAACAGTTCAGACTAAGTGAAAGGGTAAAGTGATCAGAAACATATTCAAACCAAGGCACAATTGTCCAATCAGTAGCATAGTTTTGACACTATGCTTTAAGCAAATTGTGCAGATCGCCCCTACGCACACATACAGAAGAGAGCACACTGCCCAAAAAAGTGCAATGGTCCCTTTCAAAGTGGCTCTGTTGAATTTAAAATACAATTACCTTCTCACACTGAAAGTTCATGGAGAGATGCCTATCTGACTGCAGATTGGAAAATAGTAGCAGTATCATCAACAATTCCTCTCCCTCAGTGGAGACCTTCTGAAGTGGGAACTCTGGACAAAAGATGCATCATGCAACATGAGGTAAACCTTTCAGTTTGCCTTAACAGGCTTTCTGTCTTGGAAATCGGTTGAAAAACCTCTCTGAGCATGACCAGACATCCTGTAGAAGGCATCAACTACACTGAGAAAGTGAGTTCTTGAGTTAAATCCACATACATCTTTATGCTATCTCTAATAGCAGACAATATCAAGTGATGTTTCTCAAAGCCTTATGATCATAGAATCATAGAATCATTGAATGGTGAGATTGGAAGGAACCTCAAAGATCATCTAGTTCCAACTCCAGGCCATAGGCAGGGACACCTCCCACTAGCACAGGTCACTCAAGGCCTCGTCCAACCTGGCCTTGAACACCTCCAGGGAGGGAGCAGCCACAACCTCCCTGGGCAACCTGGGAAATACCTCACTGGAAAGAACTTCCTCCTAACATCCAGTTTAAATCTCCCCTCTGCCAGTTTAAGCCCATTGCCCCTCGTCCTGTCATTGCAAGACCTTGTCAATAGTCCCTCCTCAGCCTTCCTGTAGGCCCCCTTCAGATACTGATGATGGCAGGATGAAACCACTCCTCAGAAAAAAGTTTAAGAATCTTGCTAGACAATATGCTCGAGATGAAACTAAAGGTTCAGTTCCCCCTCCAGCTGATGACTGCATTTCATAAAGTGTCTGTCTTCCACTGTTGCTGAAACTTTCACTTGCAAAGATAAAACTCCAGAAGCACAACTGCCAATAACACATGCTGGGTGTTTTACACCTTGATTCCTCAAAGGTCAGTCTAGGCTAGAAAAGCTGACAGTTTCCTGTCAACGTTGCAAATCCCAACTAATTTCAAAAGTATCCAAAAGCAATGAGATTTAAATCTCTAAATCAAGGTCTACCCCCTTACAAATCTGACTGCAACTTCATGGGAAGATTCTCATCCCTTCAAGAACTTTTAGTCTGGAGCAGAAGCAGGTTGTGTGGCCTGACTGCAGGATGTAAGTAGTGAGTGCAGGGCTTGCAGAGATTGCTGAAAGTCGCTTCCAAGGATGCTCTCCACACTGACACAGCAGTCCTTTGACATGGAAGAGTGGCAATAGAGCAGCCCATCGATTGGCAAAGGATTATAAGTCATATTCAGCTGCACACCTTCAATGAGAGATCTGAAAGAGGAGGAACTCTAGTTTCTGACCAGCCTGGGACACACTGTTCATCTAATCTAAGAAATTGTTGATCCAGTGAGGCAAACTTGTAGGTGACAACCAATTTTTCTTGGCCTATTCCCAGATTTTCTCTGTTAAAAGAAAAAAGGCTGTCTCGGAAAAAAAGACTGATCTGCTCTGAAGCCTTAAAGTTCCCATTACATATCTTGCAGACAGACTCATGGAATCACACAATAATTCATTTTGGAAGGTACCGCTAGAAGACTTCAGCTCAATCTCTCACACAAAGTAGGGTCAGGAATGTCAGCAGAGTAGGTTTTTCAAGGTTTTTTCTATCTGAGTTTTGGAAAACTCCAAGAATGGAGATGGTACAACCTCAGTGCAATTTACTCCAAGCTCAGCTATCCTCAAGGTAAAAAGGCCTCTCCTTAGTATGAACTTCCCTTGTTCCACTTCATGCCCATAGTCTGTTGTTCTCCTGCCCTGCACCAAGTTGAAAAGCCTGTCTCTTTTCAGGATCTTCTCAGACACTGTAAGGCTGCTACTCAGTTGTCCAAAACTTTCTCTCCTGCCACCATCCAAACAAGCCCATTTTCCTCATTCCTTCCTCACAAGCCATCTTGGTGTCCCTCCTCTGTACTTGCTGCAGTTAATGGACATGTTTAGTACATTGAGGAGCCAAAAACTGGATACACAATTCTAGAAGTGGTCCAGCAAGTGTTGAGTAGAGTGGGATAATCACTTCCCTGTATTGTTGCTACTATGGCCCAGAACACTGCTGGCCTTAACCTCCTCTCCTCAGAATCATAGGATCTATGCAAAGTGTGCAGAGTCAAGGGTATCAAATCGACTTGAATGGTTTATTACACTGAAAAGAAAAAAAATAACAAAACAACAACAAAACCTTGACGAGTTTCACTGCTGAAGACTGAGGGAATCTATGCTAACATCAGACTTTTCTCTCTACAGGGACATTGGGAAGCAGAAGCTTATAGGAGTTTAGCATTTGTTGTGTTGCTGAATGTCACATTCATTTGCAAGGCGAGTTCTCCTTATTACTCATTATTTGCTCATTTATACTTCATTACATTTAAACAAAACCCCAAAGAGAAAAGGTCTTGAGCAGGAAATTTGTTTTGTGCAGGCTCCCATCAAGTTCAATAGAAGCTCCATCTGAGTCACACTTGGAACAGAAACGTGCGATCAACAGTTACAGGAGGTTGCAGAAACACTTTCTCCACACACACACATATATCCTACCCAAGGGAGAAAGCTTTAATTAATCTTCTAATTAAATTAAAGCTATTTGCCCTCAACCATCACACACATTCCTCCCTTTCACTCCTCCCCACAGGCAGCTCCAGCAAGTGGGTCATGCTACAGCTCTCATATTCCCCAAAGGGGTTTTGAGACTGGGGACAATCTGAAGAATGGAGGCAAAGAGCTCATTATAAAAGTGGTAATGGGAAGTGCTCAAACTCATTCTCAGTTTCTCTCTTTCTTCTTTCAGTGCTAAGAGACATTAGTTTAGATATTGTGCCAAGGTGGAAGGAAAAAAAAGCACAACAGTCTCACAATCAAAAAACCCACTCAAAACCCACAAGGAGTCAAATCTTTGCAGAAAAGGCTGTGCCTAGAGTAGCTTTCTCAACAAACACTTCTTTTTCCTTCCTGTCTCTGAAGCATTTCACCACTAGTTCACTCTAAAACTCAAGGAGAGAAAAACAAAGTAGATATTCACAGAAGAAAAGAGGGGATCACACTGAATGGTGTGTCGGAGCATTGCCATAGCGAGGTGAGCCAGCTTGGAGCTCAGCAGAGAGGATTAAGAAAGAAGACACAATGTAGAAAAGCTTCCTAATGACAAACAGTGAGGCCATGCACAGGAAAAAACAACAGCACCACCAATAAATTACCAGGCAGAGAGACTCATCTTCAGAGACATCTGTGACCAGCCTTCATTGACCACTGAACATAAGAAGCCACATTACATATTGGATAGCTTTTGTTTCATTAAAGGTGTCAATTTCTCAATTGATGTATATTGAGACAAGGAGAGGTTTGACCTTTGTCTTTAACCCTCTCACCTGTATTTTCAGAGCCTGAGGCATGAGTGCTGAACGAGATCATGCCTTGTGATTTGAATGGAGTTCACATGTGCCCCACTGAAGAACATGCAGTGAACAGGTGATGAAATACAACTTTGGAACTCAATCCCCCATTCCTGTTATTTCAAAGGAACAACAGAAATGTATTACTTTCATATCAGTCATAAAAGAGAAGCACGTGCCCAGGCTCACTATCAGCAGGGACCCATCTATTGGCAGCAATAAAAACACAACAGGCAGACAGCAGTAACTGACATTTTCACAGGAGCTTCAGAGATACAGAAACATAATTGCACTCAATTCTTTAATCACAAGAGCTGAACTCCAGAACACCTCGGATGAGGTGTGATATGTAGCAGGATTTTCTTTTTGCACATTCTAACAAATTCAGACCCACTACCCTAAATCCACCTTCTGAGGAGTTAAGAGCAGCAGCTGCATGGCAGGAGAGCTGAGACAGGAACCAGCAGTGTGTGATCAAATCTCCAGCCTACATCAGACACTGGGAAGAGTATCCAGCAACATGACATACTAACATTGGGCCAGCTATAGTCTTACAGCCCAGTATATCTTCCCTGCTAGAAATCAACCCAGAACACTGCTTTATTTTATCACATCACAGAATGGTTAGGGTTGAAAGGGACCTTAAAGATCATCTAGTTCCTCCCTGCCATGAGCAGGGGACACCTTCCACTAGACCAGATTGCTTGAGGTCCCATCCAGTCTGGCCTCAAACACTTCCAAGGAAGAAGCATCTATGGTTTTCCTGGGCAATGTTTTCCAGTGTCTCACTTTCCTCACAGTAAACAATTTCTTTCTGATACTCAGTCTAAATCTACCCTCTTCCAGCTTAAAGCCATTTCCCCTTACCCTATCACAACAAGCCCTAACAAAAAGTCCCTCCCTTGCTTTCTTGTAGGCCACCTTCAGGTAGATTCAACCATTTTTTTTTCACATTACTGTAGAATAAGATCCCCAAATGTAGGGATGGTGTTTTACTCTGCAAAATATTTGGGCTGGTATGGAACAATGTATTTGAGACCAGTTCTAGCTGCAGATGTGTTAGACATGTAACTCTTTCTCCTTTCCAAACTTTTCTTAATTCTTTTTACTTTCCTAATGATTAGACTCTATAACCTTACAGGTCTTTTTCAAACTAAATTATTCCATTATACCATTCTAACATTTTATGTGATAAAATTATTGCTTACTAGCTGCTGAATCAAGAACACTCTGCCATTATAAACACCAACCCAAAGTTCTTGTGAACCATGATGTAAGATTGCTACCACCTCCTGCAAAATTTGAATTCCTATCCCTGCATGACTCTATCCAAATGTGAGGATATCAATGTAGAGACAGATAAGCTGCACAGACTGCCATGAGACAATCATGTAGGTAGGAGATAGCTGTGATCCAGCCTCTGCTCTTCTACCAGCATAAGACAAATGCAGCAATGAATTTATCATGTATGCACAGCTCATAAGTTGTTCTTTGAGAATCCTACCAGTGACTACACTATTTCATGAGCTGAACCTGAAGCAGGATTTCAAGATTAGAAATACGTGTTACAAAATAACACTGCAAAATTGCTAGAAAACAAAACAAACCAACAAAACCTAGTGCCAGATTGCGTATCCTATATAAAATCCCTATTTTACTCCTATATTGCTGCAGGGTGCAATTTGGTTTAAGGAGGGACAACATGCAGTAATAGAGATGATCTTCTTCTAAGCACAGATCTCCCCCTTAAAAGGTGACTTCATTCCAAATCAACCAGCAGGAGTTGGATGCATTTCAGACCCTGACAGCTAAGCCACAGGTCTCAGTTTCAGAGTCTTGTCATGACCCAGATTCTACTCCAGCATTTTCTGCTCTACTGCTGTACAGAAGTTTGCTCAGATAAGGGATATTCTCAGGAATAAGGACAGTTTCAGCATGCATTTTATTATCTTCATGGATATGTCTCCTGTTCTCAGTTCCAACAAAATGCATCAGCAATCAAAAGTGTTAAGCCAGTCATCTCAGTTGGCAGGTACAAGGGCATTCTTGATGCAGAACTTGGTGGCACAGGGGCTCTCTCCAAGGGTAACAGATGCTTCAGCTGTGCTGTTTGCAGCTGACTGCAGTGTGAAGACATTCAAGGCTCAGAATCTCTTACATATTTAAACAAGAGAATTTTTCAGTGTCCCAAAAAAATTAAAAAGAAAAATAAAAAAGGTGGGGGTGGGTGTTTAAAGCCCCAGCATATGTGGGTACTACTCTACACTAAAAATAATGGCTGGCCAACACGTCCACACCCCTCTTCCAAAATATAATTTGCTAAATGTGTGGAAGCATCAATAAATGTGCATTCTGGAGAAAGAGTTCAGGGTTCTGCTGCAGAATTTATGCATACCATCTATAGCAGGCTCCTTGTATGCTGGCTAAAAGAGCCTAAAGTTATGTATTTGGGTGTGAAAACTCTGGATCATATTTCATCTGTGGCAACGACCGCATCATAGCATCATTGATATCTGGTTCTGAAAGCTTCAGTCATCTTAGATTCCTACAGGTCTTGGTATGTTTTGACATAGTATCCAACCCAGCAGTACAAGCCCATTTTGCCTCTGCAGGTAATAGTGGTGGCTGATGGACCATACAATTGGTTGAAAAAGATCTCTAAGATCAAGTCCAACTGTCAACTCAACATCAGTATTCACACTAAACCATGTCCTCAAGTGCTATGTCTACACATTTTTAAACACCTCCAGGGATGGTGACTCTACCACTTGCCTGGACAGCCTGTTCCAATGTTAGAGACACACAATACACGCAACAACATGAGAAAATAGATCCTGCTTTGCATGATGCCCATGAATTCACACCTGTGTCTTTCCCTCAACTGCTATTCCTGTTAAAGCAAAAGTCTCAGAGAAGGTTGTTGCTCAGGTTCAGATTAATTTCTCCATGTGAATGCCTGCCCAGGACCTGAAGTGGCCAAAATTTCAGTTATTAAGAGCTTAATTTGCAGCTCCTTATTCATATTCAGAAATTAATTTCTCTTCTAATAAAGTATTTCCAGTTACAGAAAGGAAAGTTATTTCCAACATGTACACTATTTTTACTTCTAGGTAGTTCAGGCCCTTATTGCCTGTCCTACAGGCATATATGTGGAATGGAATAAAGACATGCAAAGCATTTCCTCTCCACCTGTTTCTGAATTGTAGTATGACCAAAAAAAAAAACCAAAACCCACCAACCAAAAAAACAAACAAAAAAACAAACACCAAAACCCAGGAAACATATCTCTGAATTTCTTGAAATAGTAACATAAAATTCCAGCAGCACAAAGGTTTAGCCATTGATCTCATGGAGTAATGTCTCCTGAATGAGCTCCCATTTGGATACTCTGCTGTCTAATGAGGATTGAGCTCATGCTGAAGTTCATTTTTCTTTAGGGAATTAAAATATATATCCTTGTCTAAACTTTGGTATGAAACTGTTAGAAAAATCAATTTATCTGACAATGTGGTTCTTCTGACTTTGTTGAAATCACCCATAGGTTTCAGGATTTAGAGGCAGATAGACCACCTGGAGGGACATAAAAAGAAATACCTATGCATAGATGTGACCACATTAATCTGCTTTTCTTACAGCATTAAAGACCCTTCAGCATCTCCCAGCCCATTCCCACTGATGTTACCTGTCTGTACAGATTTTCTGACTCTCCCACAGCTGCTCTGCAAATGGTGCATGCCAGGGAATGCCTACAGCTCCAAACAGTGGCTGGATAGATAATAACTTCATCACTTTGAATGTCAAAGCTTTTAAATTGAAAATACAGAGTGAGAATCAGCAGTTGTTTTAAATGAGCATATCAATTTGTTCACCTGCTGCTTCTGCATTAGCTCAGATGCAACAGACCAACACAGGATGGCTACAAGGAGTTAGGCTTTGCATATCTGCATTGATAAAATGGATTAGCTTAGCCTGTAATTGCACTAGAATTTACTTTCTATTGCAACACAAACATGTCATGCATTTTGTTATAGTTTTTAAGTAATGGAGCAAATTGTCATAAAAGTGGCTAACAGAGATATAATAACTAAAATCAGCTCGGCCAGAAGGCAGCTAGAAAAAAGTACATTAATATCAGTGAGGAAGTAAACACAAATTCGTACCCTTGAGCTTTAAAGTCTCTCTAATCTTATCTAATATGCATTTTGCATTAACAGTTATCCATCAAGCAAATAAGAAAGCCAAAACAAAAGTCCAAAACAGTTTCATGCCAAAATATCTAACATGTTCAGCTGCACGTGTCAGGTTATAATAATGGCAACAAAATAAATCAGTAATTCTGTTCTTTCCCTTCCCGAGTATGCCAATACCAGTAACTCAAATTATTGACAAATTATTTTAGGAGTTCTCAAATAACTAAATTAACAGGCAGCATTTAGCCTAAATGACTCAATTTTCTTTTCAGGAGCTTGAGCAAAGGCTACCCTGGAGTGAGCTATTCACCCCCTGCTCAGAGAAACAAAGAGGGGTTTGTTGAGTTGGGTTCTGTGCCCTTGGGGACTGCCATGATAGCAACACTTAGGCTTTATGGTTGTCCATGCTTTATAGTGGGTATCACAGATGTTGATTAAACAGCCAGGTCTTCATCACTTTGAAAAAGAAACCCTAGAAGCAGCTTTAAGCACTGTACACTTTGCCTCCTGTACATCTGCTTCCTAGCCCTATGGCTATTGGTTGGGAAGCCTCTGGATAGTTCATCTGATGGGCCTTGTAGTGTGCAGCCTTGGGGCAAGCACTGATCCTGCATGCTCCCCCAGGCAGGCTTACAGCACAGCTACTTGATCCTCAGGAAGGTCTCAATTCCTGCTTTAGGACATACATTCACTCCAAGATTGCTTCCCAGATTGAGAAGCAAATGGTTATTTATGCCAAGCCATGGTGAGAGTGGCAGGGAGACATACAAAAGACCAAACGCCTGACAGGGCAGTGAGAATCTGTGTTTTCTCACATTTTTTTCCTCTCTTCCTGCTCTTTGCTTTCATTACCCCCTTCCTTTTCATGTTCTGCATCACAACTATCTCTACAAGCTGACTCCACAGTAAATCTTTTTAGCTGCTGATTCAGCAAACCCAAGGAGGAGAAGGCCAGCAGCACACTTGCTAGAGACTTGAATAATATCCCTCCAGGTGCTGGATATTAATAGCAAAGCAACATGAAAAATAACTGATTATGATTTTTTTTAATTTTTTTTTTCTTTTTACAGGCTCATTTTTAAAGACTTTTTTTTTCTTTTTTCCTCAAGTTGTTATTTGACTGCTCATCCCACGCTCCTCCAAGCTCACAAATGCAAAATCAGCAGGGAAAAGAATCATATTAATATCCTTAGATCCGTGTTGCCATCATAGTATTTGCCTGTTACAGAAATTACTGCTGCTACCAGAGGGCAAAAAAAGCAAACACATTAAAATGCAGGGCAACCATTTTCTGTTTTGCAACCTGCTGCCACATATTTCTAAGGCCTGGATATCTTGTCTGCCTAAAGGGAAGTTGCTGTAGATACCTGTGTTTGTGCTGAGCAGTGTCAACCACACGTTGGTAGAATATGTCAATCTTTGGACTTTTTTTTTTTTCTTCTTTGGTTGCCATTCATCTTTTGTGCAAATAAGACTAAAATAGTCTTATTTGCTTAAATAAGCTTCAAACAGTTTTAACCAAGTATGCCTCTCTTCAGCTTCTGCAATAACCACACTTGATGTGCCCAGTGCCAGTGTACCAGGCAGAGCCCCAACACAGCATTGTGAGGTCTCTCCCCAGCTTCTCAGGAGCATCAGTTCATTGGGCTTTCTCAGAAGACTCCAGGGATGTAGAGACATGTCAAGTGGAGATATCACCCCGAGATATCTACCCCTCTGACATCCTCTGTAAATACCCATCACACCTACCTGACAGGATAAGGACCATCTGCAATTTAGGATCTTTCATTTTGTTTCTCTGAAAGTTGTTTGAAGTTGGTTGGCATCAAGGGTGCTGCCATTGGTTTGCAACATTGATTTTCTTGGATGTGTTTTGTGGTACACATTATCAGAAATTTTGAATTTTCTCTTTGAAAATACCTTACCCAGTGTTACACATCTTAAGACTTTATTTTTTTTTTCCTTTCATTTTAAACAAGGCATTGATAGTTTTGGTTTTTTTTTGGGCGGGGGGGGAGGCCTGCAAGAAAGACTGGTATAGATTGGGTAAAAAGATGGTTTTCTCCCCCTTAAAAAAGGTAGATTTAGACTAGATAGAAGGAAGACATTTTTTACACTGAGAGTGATAGAACACTGTCTCAAATTGCTCACAGAGGTTAGTAAATGCCCAATCCCTGGAACCATTCCAGGTCAAGTCAGACAGGGCTCTGAGCAACCTGCTTTAGTTGAAGATGTCCCTGCTCACTGCAAAGCTTGGACTAGATGACCTTTAAAGGTCTCTTACAACCCAAACCTTTCTAGGATTCTATGCTGCTTTTGAGAGGTTATATTCTGCTGATTGCCACAGCACCAACTCCTTATACTAAAGAGGAAAAGACATAGCAGCAGCAAGGTCTTAGCTAGTTGAGTTTTTCCTCCTGTGGGGAACATGCCCAGCAATTCCTTAGCTGTATTTGTAGATACTTTTATCTGCATTACATAAGTAACAGGGAAGTTCCATGTAACTTATGCCTTATGTTAGAGACAGTCACAATATTACAGAGAAACTGACTTCTTAACAAGGTTATGAGATATTACAAATTACAAGGCAGATAAACTCATTAAATGCTGTCTCATTAAGTCCTATAAGGAAGAAGAAGTTTGATTAAAGAGCAGGGACTAACAGAGCCATCTCTTTACATGCCTGAGGAATCTCACATTCGGGTTACAGCAGAAAATGGATGCTCTAAACAAACACAGCAGGGTTGGAGAGAAACCAGTAGAATAGTATGCCTGAATATGCTGTCTCTCATCTTTAAAACATGCCAGAAACTGAAACGTAGATGAAACTGTTTGAACATAGCCTGGCACTGGAAGTGACAGCTACAGATGAATAATGGAGGACACAGACAGCTCTCTGCTCTGTAGGCTATACATACCCTCAAAAGATTGAGAAATATTACCCCCTTCAGTAAACAAGGTCTAAGCAAACAGATCTCTTCAGGAATAACTGAACCATAGTCAGGTGGAGATTTCATTCTGTGATCTGTGAGATGCTGTCTCTGCATCCAAATCCAAATATTTGCCCATCTGACCTTCACAGTGTGATCATACTTTGGTGATGGTATAAAAGAGGCACCAATTACACCTTTCTTTCTCATCTATGTGTTTTCTGTTGTTTTTCTTTCTTTTTTTTCCTTTTTTTTTTTTAAAGAAGTCAGTGGACATGTTTGCCAGCTAATGAAACACTGTGAAGAATATCTTCTCATCTGAAGCATTGAAGCTTAGCAATATTAAAAGTGCATCCACAAGAATTTTCAAGTATTAGCTAAAAAAATACTTCTGATTGAATTATTACAGATAGTTGGAACACCTGCATTGCAGTTACATTTAAAATTCAGTTCATACACTAAGCCAACTTTGTGAGTCATGAATTTCATTGTTTCTCAAGTACATTTGGAACCAGACAAAGGAACGATGGTTTAGGATCCTATCTCCTCAATAATTTTATGATGACTTTTCTTAGTGTTTCCAACAAAAAAAAAATCCCAGGCCCACTGCTATCTTAGATGAGTGGAGTGAGAAATCAATCAAAATGGTAGTGAATGGGAAATCAGAAGCAAAAGAATTGGTAGAATGAAGAAAAACGATGTGCAAATTAAAAGAGATGTTCAGACAAAACAAAGAAAAAATGAGTGACTGAAAAAAAGCAGGCTAGCTAACAAAAATGGATTAAAACCAGCTAAAGTAGTTATATAGACATTTAAAGCTAGGACAGTATTTAAAATGAAGAGAAAAGAAAAGCCCAGGAATTTCTCTAAAAGGCTTCTAGATCTTGCCTTAAGTCCCAAATGATTAATAAGAAGTTGGGATGTCTTTGTGATAGGCAAATACAAACCAGCCTGTTAAATACATGAGCAATCTAACTCATCTCTGACAATTAGAATTGATTTAGCATGCCCATTCCTTGTTATTTTTTAGCATATGATTTTCTTCTTGTTGGGTAAAAATCTATACTTGAGGTTACATAGAATTCCTCATTCATATTTCCATTAATCCCCCCTTTTTCTCCTCCCCTCTCCCCCTCCTTATTTTTTTAATCTGTTTATGAATGCAAACATTATTCCAGGTGCTCTGTTTTTATGCAGGCAAAATGGGTTTGTCTATTGTTGAAGCCAAAACCTGCACATTCAAGCAGGTGTAGAGACTCAGGAGTTAATGTAGCCACAGTGACCATGAGGGATGGAGAAGTGTCACAAAATGGGAGTCAATCCCAACTGCCAAGAACAGGACCTCTCCCTCAGACTACCTGGACATTTCTTGAAGCCTACCAGATGTCTTTAGAGAAAAGCAATATAAAAGAAGAGAACTTCTTGGAGGTTAGGATGACAATCAAATTCACCCTATTAATTATTTATTTTAAAAAATCACTTCACTCCTCTGGTAGAAAATCTGAATCTCAGAAAAGTATCATATAGCACAGCATGTTTAGGGCTGGTCTGAAGAGAAAGTGTGTGTCACAGCACAGACTAAATGTGTCACCAGAAACATTGAAAAAAAAAGAATAATCAATAAATAATAAATAGCAGGTTTGAACATCAGTCTGTGAAAAGAAACCTATGGGCATTATAAGGAATGAATTCTCTACATAAATTTAGCACGATCTCTGCCATAGGCATAAACCTCTTTGCTGCCTAAAGAGTGTGTATGTGTGTGCTTGGGCAAAGAAATGCTTTGAACAATCTGGTTGGAACTAAATAATCTTTAAGGTCTCTTCCAACCCAAACCTGCCTATAATTCTATGAAATACACAAGTTCACGTGGGTAAAATAGTTAGCCTTAGTACCTGGATTCCTGCAAGAGACTATAACAAAGTCTTATAGTCATAAACAAGAAGGTGAACTTTTCAGAAATGGTATATATGAAACCATATTTGTTCTTATTAACTCTGGCTTGCTTCATAGTATTCCATTACAGAGCTGTTCTTTCCAAAAGCTGGAGCTGATCACTAATTATCCAGCTCAGTGATCACAGTTATGTCCTGAAATGCTAAGAATTGGAAACTTTCTGTCCTTCCACATTTGTCAAGAAGGTCATTCATCTCAAAGCTCAAGAGAAACATTCAGTTGTATTTATTTCCCTTAATTAAAAGTTGCTCAGCTCTAAATAAGAAGACACCTTTTGGGTGTCTCAAGCTGAATGCCAAAAATATTGAAACCTTGAAGATCACTGGCCACTTAAAAAAAGGTCCTTTGCCTTTCCATTCATGCAACCATTTAGTTAATATTGCTCCAGTCTGGGAAAAAAAATACTTGAATACCCAGGAATTCAGCTACCAGTCTGCTTCCCAGGCTCACTTCATGTAGATTGCATCTCATCAACATTTATAGATGATTTTGGTTTAGTGGTGACCTAGTACTGCAGGGTTAACAGTTGGACTTAATGATATGAAAGGTCCAAAACGATTCTATGATTCTACAAGGAAATATTATAGGTGTCCTAGGTTTAGGTTCAGATGGGACCTCCTAAGATACTGAGAGATGATGGTTGCCATTTCTGAGTCTCAAGGGACAAGTAACAAAGTGTGTTTATGTACTCTAATGCATATCCAAAACACCAGCATCTAAATTTGAGCTAATCTACTTTCATAGTCTCATACTAGCATAAACTTCTAAAACAGGTTTAAATTTGGGGTATTTTCCCTTCCCCATTAATTTAAAGAAAGTCTTGTGCAGTATAAAAAATGAACATAACTCATTTTGTTATTAAGTTATACATTCTGCCTGACCAGAAAGGCTAGGCAATAGTCAGGGAATCACAAACTAGAACGAAATATAAAGACCAGACATTCATATGATAAAGAATGATATTATTTGGGTGAAAAGAAGTATACAACCAGTTCTATTCTACAGAATTTGGATTAATAATGCTACATTTCAAATATGCAGTTAATGAAAATGGTCTCCAAATCAGACCTAAGAGAAAAAAAAAATTGTATTTTTGTGTGTCAAAATGAAGATGAGCTCTGTATGCTTTGTAAAAAGGCAGGTCACACGATCAATACAAATGAACAAGAAATTCTGTGAGAACAGCTAAAAGATACTCTGGACACACAACTACTACATTAAATAGTTCTTATTTTAAAGTAAATACGAATTATATATCAAGAATTCTTTATAAAGTCTGGTGATTAAAGTGCAGCAATACAAGACTTATCTGTATGCTTAACAATTGTGTAGCATTGGCTTAGAAGTTCTAGAAAGCTATTAATGAGCACAAGATTGAGGTTTTAAATACTGGTGCTAGAGGTCACCATATCCTACCCTGCAATGCTTCTTGAAACATGATCATAGAATCTTAAAATNATTGTGATCAATGGTCGAGCAAAGCACTGAGTTGATATGTAAAATGAGTTTGTTATGAGGGTTGTATACTGTTCCTCACAGCTACAGAGTGGAAAAGCACACTTTATGCCACACGTTTATGACTGTTATGTGAGGCTAGACACAGTCACAATGCATAGGGGGACAATGTGTAGGAATAGAGTTACAGTCCCCAGATATGTTCAGACTCAATGATTCATGGGACAGCCTGCAACCTAGTAAGTAGAGACTTATGGTGAAAACAAATCCATCCATTCTTCATTAGGAGCTTCAGAGCTTCAGAAAAGGGGTGAAAGAGTTTGGGTGCCTGTATCTTTAGATTTCTAGTTGTACAGTTAATAGAAACCATCCCTCTGAAGAATGAGGTATACAAAAGTACTGGTTGAAATATCTCAAGGCTGCTTTCACAGGCCTGATGGGAATCTCTAATTTTATCCCTCCTCTTTGGAAAAAAATCCAGTCTTAAACACAATGGATTTGAAACAGAAGTGTCACTTTTCTTTTTATTATTATTACTCCTATTCTATTCTATTCTATTCTTTTTTTATTCTATTTAATTTTATTATTTTTTATTCTATTTTTCTATTCTTTTTTTTTTCTATTTTCTTTTTTCCATTTTCTTTTTTTTCTAGTTAATTTTATTTTTGATCTCAGATGCAAATAGTGAACAAATTTCATCCAGACCTCCTTTTTAGGATGAGCCATGATCACAGTTACATTGCATCCATGAATGAGGTTGGAAAAGTCTTAACATAACCCATGAAAAAAAACAGAGTAAGTGTCAGCAACAGATCCTTCACTCTTAGCAGGTGTTTGCCTTGAGAATAGGTATTTAAATTAGCACAATATAAATAAAACCTTTTTTTTTTTTACCATGGGAAGCAGCATGAGAGTGAAGAAGCAGATATTCCAGTTCATGCCCATCTTCTCTCTTAGTCTTGAACTTTAATGAGGTTCTGCTTGTTAATACTATTATCAGGGCTGAAGTACAAACTCTCTTCAGATCTTTTGGTTAAGGTCTTCACGTCAAGGCTCAGATATCTGCAATAAAAGAGGAAATTTCTTGAAAATACAGAAAACATAAAGAGAATGAAAAAGAATTGGACAGGATTTTTTTTATTTATATAAAAAAAGGCACCTAAGGGGTGAGTTGTACATATTTGAGATCAAGCAAACTTGTCTGGATTGCCAGTATCATAGATGGTCTCGGATAGTTAATTTACAGCCAAAGGACATGTCTGTATGATTGGCAACTTATATCATAGAAACTACTGGTACAGGTTCTCTAGCTGCAAAGACCTGAATTGTACCCAAAGGAAAAGGTAAAATGGATTATTTCGAACCAGAAAAAGAATCCAAGTGTCTGCTTCATTTCTGAAGTTATGATTTGACCTTCATGATTTTCACTGGCGTCTCAGAAGCACAACTGTCTGGGGGCCTTTTAGGAGACTGTATGACATGTAATTTACTCCCAGAGGTCACTTGTCCAGATTACAACACCCGTGACCAGAGTTGTTAATAATCTGACAGATCTTTGAGAACTCAGCAACAGAGCAAAGGAAGGAGTTGTACTGTCAGGCTAAAGACTCATCCATGANATTCTTTTTTTATTCTATTTAATTTTATTATTTTTTATTCTATTTTTCTATTCTTTTTTTTTTCTATTTTCTTTTTTCCATTTTCTTTTTTTTCTAGTTAATTTTATTTTTGATCTCAGATGCAAATAGTGAACAAATTTCATCCAGACCTCCTTTTTAGGATGAGCCATGATCACAGTTACATTGCATCCATGAATGAGGTTGGAAAAGTCTTAACATAACCCATGAAAAAAAACAGAGTAAGTGTCAGCAACAGATCCTTCACTCTTAGCAGGTGTTTGCCTTGAGAATAGGTATTTAAATTAGCACAATATAAATAAAACCATTTTTTTTTTACCATGGGAAGCAGCATGAGAGTGAAGAAGCAGATATTCCAGTTCATGCCCATCTTCTCTCTTAGTCTTGAACTTTAATGAGGTTCTGCTTGTTAATACTATTATCAGGGCTGAAGTACAAACTCTCTTCAGATCTTTTGGTTAAGGTCTTCACGTCAAGGCTCAGATATCTGCAATAAAAGAGGAAATTTCTTGAAAATACAGAAAACATAAAGAGAATGAAAAAGAATTGGACAGGATTTTTTTTATTTATATAAAAAAAGGCACCTAAGGGGTGAGTTGTACATATTTGAGATCAAGCAAACTTGTCTGGATTGCCAGTATCATAGATGGTCTCGGATAGTTAATTTACAGCCAAAGGACATGTCTGTATGATTGGCAACTTATATCATAGAAACTACTGGTACAGGTTCTCTAGCTGCAAAGACCTGAATTGTACCCAAAGGAAAAGGTAAAATGGATTATTTCGAACCAGAAAAAGAATCCAAGTGTCTGCTTCATTTCTGAAGTTATGATTTGACCTTCATGATTTTCACTGGCGTCTCAGAAGCACAACTGTCTGGGGGCCTTTTAGGAGACTGTATGACATGTAATTTACTCCCAGAGGTCACTTGTCCAGATTACAACACCCGTGACCAGAGTTGTTAATAATCTGACAGATCTTTGAGAACTCAGCAACAGAGCAAAGGAAGGAGTTGTACTGTCAGGCTAAAGACTCATCCATGATGTAAGACAGGATTGACTTAAACAAATGATGGTGTCATGCATATTTATGACTTCTGTTGCTTGGTCTCTGTCAAGGAGATACACAGGCAGTTGGTCAGGACATCCACAGAATTGCACACTTGATAATGATATCATCAGGACTTCATGTGACACGCTGAGGGACGACACACCAGGGCTGGAGAGATGGGGGGGGTGTTGGTAAGGGCTTACAGCCCGTTGCCCTGCAGCATGCTAGGGACACAGCAGCACAGGCTAAGTCTCACAGAGTAGAATGGGAGTGCTCAGCTTGCTCCCTGCAGCACCTGTACACCACCACATGCAGCACGGGCAATAAACAGCAGGAGTCAGAAATGCATCTGCGGTCAAGGGGGTATGACCTGCTGGCAATTACTGAGAGGTGCTGGGACAGTTCACATGGCTGGAA
>WBNM01002566.1:605-12709 GCA_013399055.1 Ramphastos sulfuratus
GTGGCCTCCTCTGGACTGGCTCCAACACTTCCATGTCCTTCCTGTGCTGGGGGCTCCAGAACTGCACACAGGACTCCGGATGGGGTCTGAGGAGAGCAGAGCAAAGGGGCAGAATCCCCTCCCTTGCCCTGCTGCCCACACTGCTCTTGATGCAGCCCAGCACTCAGTCACTGCCTGGGCTGCATGCACACACTGCAGGCTCATGTTGAGCTTTTCATCACCCCAGACCCCCAGGTCCTTTTCCTCAGGGCTGCTCTCCAGCCCTGACACTCCTTGTCAGTGTAGACAATGCAGTAGCTTTGAATTTGAGGCACTGATGGTTAGCACACATTCCATGAGGTTTTATTTTGCTGAAAATGTCCCAAGAGGCTGTGCCAAACAGTGTCAGTGACACTCAGAGCAGGGGAGAGGGAAATCCTGATGCTAACATTACTGTGCCTTCCCTCCTCTCCCATATGCCTAGAAGTTCTTTCACAGAATCACAGTGTGTTAGGGATTGGAAGGGACCTCAAAAGATCAACCAGTCCAACCTCCCTGCCAGTGCAGGATCACCCAGGGCAGGTCACACAGGAACACATCCAGTTGAGTTTTGAATGACTCCAGAGAAGGAGAGATCACAACCTCTCTGGGCAGCCTGCCTCAGGGCTCTGCCACCCTCACACTGAAAAAAATTTTCATTATGTTCCTGTGGCACCTCTTTTGCTCCAGCTTGCACCCACTGCCCCTTGTCCTATCACTGGACATCACTGAGCAGAGCCTGGCTCTGTCCTCCTCACACTGCCCTTCACATCTTGATAAACATCACTGAGGTCACCCCTCAGGCTACTCCAAGCTACAGAGCCCCAGCTCCCTCAGCCTTTCCTCAGCAGGGAGACATTCCACTGCCTTCAGCATCTTTGTGCTGGACTCTTTCAAGCTGTTTTCCAAGGTGCTTCTTGAACTGAGGGGCCCAGACAACTTTCCTCATATGAGTGAATCAAGCTGTGGCTGGAACAGATTCACACCCTAACANGAGGCACTGGAACTGGTTGCCCAGGGAGGTTGTGGCTGCTCCCTCCCTGGAGGTGTTCAAGGCCAGGCTGGATGAGGCCTTGAGTGACCTGTACTAGTGGGAGATGTCCCTGCCTATGGCAGGGAGTTGGAACTAGATGGTCCCTGAGGTCCCTTCCAACCTTACCATTCTCTGATTCTTGCAAGAGGCAGAAATACCCAGACAAAGATAATAAAGGAGTAAGCTGAGACCTTCAGTTTCTCAAAGGCTGCATTTAAAGTTGTCTTTGTTAAAAGAATAACTTGGTTCGTGTCTAGGGCTAAAAGCTTCTGGAAACAAAGCAATCATAAATCAAAGGAAGACTGCTAAACATTCTGAATATGATGAATGTGCAGCAGTGATTGGAAGTGAAACTGAAGCTCTAAGTAGCCATAATAAATATGAACACTTCGCTGTGACCACCTCAGGTTGTCACTGAAGTGAATGACGCTGCAGTGTGCAAGAGGCTGTTACTTGGAGTGGTTCTGTGTGAGCTGTGAGTGAGTCCAGATGAATGTCATTAAAGAGTACATGGTGCCAAACGAGCAGCAGTGTCTTCAAGGTGTGTAGAGCAAACTAATTTATGAGTGGATTGGTTTTGTATTTGCTGTTATAGCTCCTGGTCTCTCTAAGCAGCGTCCGCCTCTAAGCATCGCCACTTCAGGTCCGCTTTTGACACTCCATGAAGAAGTGGAAGCCTTGTTATTCCTGTCAGAGGGAAAGCCCTACTTAATGGAGGTATCTGTTCCAAATTCTACCTTGCTCTAACCTAAAAGCTGGTCTGAAATGATTTCTTTGGAAATGAAAAGCACTATATACTAAAAAGCAGACAGCTTGGGACTAAGCTGAGCCTAAACAAGAAGGGACCTTTGGTTTCTTATTCAGCCTTGTTCTAGTATAACCCTAAGCTGAGGGCTCTGCTTTGAGAGTTTACAAACTTAGCAAAGGCAACTGAATATACTTTGCAAGTGCCCATGTTGTCAGTTGGAGGTGCCAACTTGAAAGGCTCTGACTTAACAGATCGTGCTTGACCAGACTGGTGCGGGTGGGCCACAGGAACTGAACGGAGTGCCAGGAGAGCAGGGGTTCAGCTCAGGTGCTGGGAGGAAAAGCTGTATCCTTCCTGGAAAAGACACATTGTTAACTTAGGTAAAAAGAATGGTATGGCTGTGCCTGAGGTGATTTGCACCCCTCCATTAGGTGATGTACGCGCTGCGAGAGCTCACCGGCTCGCTGTCGGCTCTCATCGAGATGGTGGTGTACTGCTGCTTCTGCAATGAGCACTTCTCCTTCACTGTGCTGCACTTCATCAAGGTAGGGACACCAGCTTGGGGCACAAGTGTTTCTCCTAGGCTTTGGTCACACTTTGGTGGCTTATTATGGCACTGGTGTCTGCAGAGCAATCTGTGCAGTGAGCAGCCTCTGCCCTTCACTGGGTTTGGGAGCCTATTGGTGGGTTTGGAGTGTGTTTGGTTTGGGATTTTTTTAAGGCTTTAGCTGTTTGAAAAAAAACAAATTTTCAGAGCTCTGTAAAGCTGTCTTGTAATTGCTTGCATTATGACTGTGTTTTGCTAAGTGACTTTTGTTTCTTACATGCAGACTCAGCTGGAAACTGCTCCACCTCATGAACTGAAAAACATATTCCAGTTACTTCATGAGATACTGGTAAGTGAAGGGCAAAGACTTGCACAGGACAGATTTTGTATTGTTGTGTAATGTTAAGTCAGGGCTGCACTGGCAGTTTCCACACCCACATAGTGCTGGGTTGAGGGTTGGACTGGATGATCTTGGAGGTCTCTTCCAACCAGATACATTCTGTGTCATAGCATCATAGAATGGTAAGGTTGGAAGTGACCTCAAAGATCATCTAGTTCCAACCCCTGCCACAGCAAGGGACACCTCCCACTAGTACAGGTCACTCAAGGCCTCATCCAACCTGGCCTTGAACACCTCCAGGGAGGGAGCAGCCACAANCCAGTTTTCAGAGCTTTGTATAACAGACCTATTGCTTGTGAGTGCAAGTATTTCAAATCCTTCCGTTTGGGGGGGTCGTTGTTATTTTAATTGCTGCCTTGATAATCCATGATACATGAAACTTCCCAAGTCTGACTTGTTCTTCATGTTGAGGTGGTTAAAGCCATTGCCTAGTGTAGATACAGGTATCTCACACTGCTTTCTTACATAGAGCTTTTTCTTTCCCAACAGGTTATTGAAGATCCATTACAAGTAGAACGCATCAAATTTGCCTTTGAAACTGAAAATGGATTAATAGGCAAGTAAGCCAGTGGGTGAATGCTCCTGCCTGCTACTGACCCTTATGGTGATGGTGGTCCATATAATCTAGTTCCTAATCCTCTAAGCTACTTCTCAGGGAAAATAAGATATTTGATTTAGCCTCCACTACCCCAAAAACCACTCTTTAAGAAAATCCAAAATAAACATTAGAATATTATAGTGGCAGCAAACTGGAAAGGAATTTAAGTGGGAAAAATTAATTATCTCCAACAGTGGTCCGGGAAATCAGAGAAGAGTAGGCACTTACTTTGCAATAGCTGAAGAGATCCTACAGGAAGGCTGCAGAGGGATTTTTCATGAGAGTGCCTAGAGACAGGACAAGGGGGAATGGTTAGAAGCTGAGGGAGAGTAGGGTTAGACTGGAGCTTAGGAGTAAGTTCTTCTGTCTGAGGTCTGAAACAGGTTCCCCAGAGAGGTTGTGGCTGCCTCCTCCCTGGGGGTATTAAAAGCCAGGTTGGATGAGGCCTTGAACAGCTGAGTCTAGTTGAGAGGTGTCCCTGCCCATGGTGGGGAGGTTGGAGCAGATGATGTCTGAGGTGCCTTCCAACCTAAGCCATTCTATGATACATACTTAAAAAGTGATTTTAAAGAACCTCAACCAAGAGGTTGGCAGGAGAGTTGCCTTTTTAAAGCAAGAAGCAGATGAGGGAAGAAGAAAACATGCCTTGGATTAACAGAACAGCTCTATGAATCAGTAACCTTAAAAATTAATTTATTTCCTACATCTCTCAAGAAATTGCCAATCTTTTTGTTTGTCAGCATCCTAATTAGCATGAAAAGAAACTGCTTCAGCAAGACTGCTAACACTGCTGACTGCAGGAGAGCTTTGTGTTCTGACAGATGCCTCCCATTGTTTGCTGCTCAAACAAAGTGTGCTCCCTCCATTTGATGCAGAAACTTTACTAAAGCACTCAAAAAGCACAGAGAAGTCCCAGAAGGGATGAGAGCTTCCCTCTCCTGAATCAAGGGTAGCCACATGGTGCTTGAGGAGCACCTCTGATGAGTTAGTACAGCTTGAGCATCTCTTTCACAGCTGTTTGGATAAGGAGCTGCTTCAGACTGTGGCTTTCACTCAAAGATTCTGTTTGGGCATGAAGGAATATTTAGCTTTGTTCTTTCTTTCTCTCTTACACTTCAGTGCTCTTCTGTGTCCATGTATGACTGACAGAAAAGCAGCTAATATTCAGCAGTGTAAGAGAACAGCTAAGTGGTTGCTTGATTTCTGGATAAATTGGTCCCACGTGGGCAAATTCTGTTCTGTAACTTGGGCAGTACATGACCTATTTTCCTCTACAGAGCAGAGGTGCAATTATGCAATTGGATTTTGATGCTGAAGGCTTCAAGAGCTGCTGTGAATTTGGGGAGTGAAAGTTGTGATTTTACTTGGGAGTTCCCTTGCAGCAGCATTAAACAGCATCTAGTCTCACTTCATGTGGACCATGACCTATCTGTCACACTTTACAGCTTTGTTCCAAGAAAGGAAATGGGCAAAAAAGACTTTTTCCATGGTCCTCAGCAGGGTGTTTGCAGTACACCACTGCTGTAATTGGAGGAGTCTGCTGTGCTTGGACAGTAGGGGGAAATGGCAGTTTTCAGTTCTCTAGCAACTATTTGCCAGCTGTAGGGATTTCACTGCAATTCTTTGCTGGCTGCTATCAACAGAGCAACTTCAACCACATAGAGTTCAGAAAGGACAAGTGCAGGGTCCTGCATCTGGGGAGGAACAACAACAGGCACCAAGACAGGTTGGGGCTGCCCTGCTGAAAAGCAGCTCTGTGGAGAAAAACCTTGGAGTGCTGGTGGGCAGCAAGTTCTGCATGGGCCAGCAATGTGCCCTTGTGGCCAAGAGAGCCAATGGCATCCTGGGGTGCATCAGGAAAAGTGTGGTCAGCAGGGCTAGGGAGGTTCTTCTCCCTCTCTACTATGCCCTGGTGAGACCACATCTGCAATACTGTGTCCAGTTTTGGGCTCACCAGGAGAGACAGGGACCTGCTGGAGAGAGTCCAGTGGAGAGCCAAAAGGATGATTTGGATACTTGAGCATCTCCTCTATGAAGAGAGAGACTGAGAGTCCTGGGGCTGTTTAGTCTGGAGAAGAGAAGGCTAAGAGGAGATCTGATCAATGTCTATGAATATCTGAGGGGTGGGTGTCAAGTGGCTGGGACCAAGCTCTCTTTGGTGGTCAGCAGCAATAAGCCAAGGAGCAACAGCTATAAACTGGAACAGAGAAGGTTTCAGCTCAACATGAGGAGAAACTTCTTTACAGTGAGGGTGACAGAGCCCTGGAACAGGCTGCCCAAAGAGGTTGTGGAGTCTCCTTCTTTAGAGACTTTCAAACCTACCTGGATGCATTCCTGTGTGAACTACCCTAGGGGATCCTACCTTGGCAGGGAGGTTGGACTGGATGATCTCTGGAGGTCCTTTCCAATCTCTAAGGTTCTGTGATTCTGAGTACCAAATCTGATTGCAGCAGCTCTGTGGAAATTTCTCTGCTTCCCCTCAGTCAAAGAATTTTGTGAAAAGATGGAGGGATTCATGGTACAGAAAACTTCCCAGCAGGGAGTTTGCCCAAGCCTCCTGCAGAAGAGTTTGATGGCCATTGAGTTCTGCTGTGCTTATTCATATGAAGAAGCTTTAAAGGTTCTTTTAGTTTTGCAGATTTTGATCCAGGTGGCAGCTGATGATCTGGTCCATTTAGGGAGCTTTCAAACAAGTGGTGGTTTTTTTGGTCCTTCAGATAGATGTAACCATTGGATTATAGTCAAGAATAACTGTAAGTTCTTTACTATGAGGGTGGTGGAGCAGTGGAACAGGTTGACCAGGGAGGTGGTTGAGGCCCCTTCCCTGGAGACATTCAAGGTGAGGCTGGATGGGGCCCTGGGTGACCTGATCTAGTGGGGATGCCCCTGCTGACTGCAGGGGGGCAGGACTAGATGACCTCTGGAGGTCCCTTCCAGCCTGGACCATTCTATGATTAGGAGGGGAATGATTAAAATTCAGATGTTGCACTTGAAAGAATTCCTCATTTTTGCTGTGATCTCCTTTTAGAGTTGTGGAAGGATGTGGGGCAATGGGTGGAAGTTGAGGCATAGCAGGTTCCATGTGAACCTAAAGAAGAATGTTTTCCCTGTGAGGGTGAGCACCGGAACAGGCTGCCCAGGGGGGTTGTGGAGTCTCCCTCTGGAGATACTCAAGAACCATCTGGATGCATTCCAGTGTGCTGTAGGTGATCCTGCTCTGGCAGGGGGGCTGGACCAGATACAGGGGTGTGTTCAATACAAACCCTCCTGCTAACACCTGCAGAAACAGGTTCTACCACCTAAGTGAAAAGTTTATAGAACCATAGAATTTGAGGGCTGCAGCAGCTCTCCTATGAGGACAGGCTGAGAGAGTTGGGGCTCTGCAGCCTGGAGAAGAGAAGGCTTCCAGGAGACCTTAGAGTAGCCTTCCAGTATCTGAAGGGAGCCTACAGGAAGGCTGGGGAGGGACTATTGACAAGGTCTTGCAATGACAGGACAAGGGGCAATGGGTTTAAACTGGCAGAGGGGAGANCCCCCCAGTCCTATCACTATCTGACACTCTAGTCCCTCCCCAGATTTCCATTAGGCCCCCTTCAGATACTGGAAGGCCACAAAAAGGTCTCCTCAGAACCTTCTCCGCTCCAGACTAAACAGCCTCAACTCTCTCAGCCTGTCCCCATAAGAGAGCGGCCTCTGAGCATCCTCGTGGCCCTTCTCTGGACAGGTTCCAGCACGTCCAGATCTTTCTTGTAATAGTGGCTCCAGAACTGGACACAGTACGCCAGGTGAGGTCTCACCAGGGTGCAGTAGAGGGGAGAATCACTTCCCTGCTGGCCACACTTCTGTTGATGCAGCCCAGGGTCTGTTTGGCTCTCTGCAAGTGCACCCTGGCAGCTGATGTTGAACTTCTCGTCCATCGGTACCCCCAAGACCCTTTCCTCAGGGTTTCCTCTTGTTTAGCTTCATCATCTTGTTTCAGGCTGACTGGTACACAGGAATCTGAACTGTGCTTTTCAATCTGTTTCTCCCCCACAGCCTTGATGCATCACAGCAACCATGTGGACAGCAGCCGTTGTTACCAGTGTGTCAAGTTCCTTGTTACTCTGGCTCAGAAGTGAGTAACAGGCTTTGGAGTTTAGCCTCATCCCTACCTTAGCCCCCTCTCTGAATTTAGGCTGCTGCTCTTTCTACTTTTGATCAATTTTATCTTTTGTAAGTGATGCTCAGAGGTCTTGATGTGTCAGTTTGAAGTGAAATCTTTACTGCTTAGAACCTGAGATGGATTTTTCATGTAAAAACTGCTAATTGCTGTTTATAAAGGCAAAGGTCAACAACATGCTGTAGAGCAGAGACACAGCACTGAGACACAGATAAACACAAGGAAACTATCCCACATTTTTTAAATACCATGATTCCACAATTCTCTTTGTTTAGAATACATCCCAATAGTTCTGCATTATGTGATTCTCAGTAGTAGACTACATGGTGTGAAGGTTCCTAGGCATTACTGCTCCTGCCAATTGAGTTGCAACAAGACTGTACAGCTTACAGTCAGAGTTTGAAGTGATAACAATGCTCCAGAGCACAGCAGGGCAAAAAGAGAGAAGTCTCTGAACCTTTTTTTTCTTTATTTTCCAGTTTGCCAGAATTCCTTGTTTGTGTCTAACAAACCTAATTTCCATTTCCAAGGTGTTCTACTGCAAAAGATTATTTCAAGGAGAATTCCCACCACTGGAGTTGGGCTGTGCAGTGGCTGCAGAAAAAGGTAATTTGGCTGCAATTCTACGGAGAAACAATCAGTTTGTTTGCAATGAGAGTTAATGATATCTATTTCTGTCTCTCTGAGATAACTGTAAAGACAAAGCACTACTTCATTTTCTACAAGTTTTCTGCAGTTTGGGTGCAGCTAAATCTGATGCATGCAAGAGCTTCAGTAGGCCTCCACGTGTTTCAGACATGGGTGCACGTACAGTGAATAAAACCAAGTGAGAATGGTCAAAGTGGTTTTCCCTTGCCACATTGGAAGCTTTCAGTATCACTGTGTTTGTGTTAGAAGGCTTCACTTTCTCAAAAAGCCTGTTTCCTTTGCCTGTGTGATGATGCAAGAGTGGATTCCTTACAAAGTCATCACAGCCTTGCACAAAACATAGCCAGAGATGATGCAAGAATGGATTCCTTACAAAGTCATCACAGCCTTGCACAAAACATAGCCAGAGATAGAAACAGCTTCTTCATAGAATCAGAGAATGGTCTGGGTTCAAAGGGACTTGCAAAGGTCATCTAGGCAAACCAACCCTGCAGTCAGCAGAGACATCCTCCACTGGGTCAGGTTGCCCAGAGCCCTGTCAAGTCTGACCTTGACTATCTCCAGGGTTGGGGCCTCAACTACCTCCCTGGGCAACCTGTTGCAGTGTTCCAGCAGCCTCATGGTGCAGAACTTGTTCCTAACATCCAATCTAAACCTGCTCTGCTCTAATTTCAAACCACTGCCCTCATCTTATCACTGCAGGCCTTTGCAAACAGTCCCTCTGCAGCCTTCTTGTAGCCCCCTTTAGGTACCAGCAGGCTGCTATTAGGTCTGCCCAGAGTCTTCCTCTTCTCCAGGCTGCACAACCCCAGCTCCCTCAGCCTGTCCTCGTAGCAGAGGTGCTCTAACCCCCTGATTACTTTCCTCCTACACTTGTGCTTTCTGATCTTCCCTCTAAACTTAACCTGGATTGGCCAATGCATGTTCAATAAATACCCAAGGACACCCCAGAAACTTAAAGTTCATCAGAACTGGCCCAGATTTGCCTGTGGTCAAGCAGAGCCACACTTGGTCTCCCAGCACAGCATGCAGAACGTGGCAGTATCCCAGCTCCAGGCTGCCTTTCTGTCCTGCCAGCTGCTACAGACAGATGTCAGATGCATAAAGTAGTAAGGGTACTGAGGACTGGAAGCAGAATTAGCAGGGTGCTTGCAGTGCAGCTGGCACTACTTGTTGCCACTCTTCTCCCGAAGCCCAGCGAGCTGACAGATCTGCAGAGTCCTGCTGTTCCATTTGCACTTTGTGCTGGCTCCTGTAAGCCCTGAATCCACCACTTCAGCTGGCAGCCACTAACCTGCACACTCATCCAGCTACCAGACAAAGGGAGCTGGTGGCTGGTTTTCAGCTGAGGGACAAAAACCTCACTGACTGTTGTTGCTGCGTTTAAAGTGCATGCTTGTCTGCCCCAGATCTCCAGCTCTTTGCCAGAGGATTGGGGAAGCTCATCCAAGATTCCTAAGTTCACCATCACAAGTGGATGAGGCTTTTCATGTGTAAAACTCTTGTGGCAATTTTAAGGCTTTCTTGGCTTGTTCTGCAGATGTCTGAACATTATTGGGCTCCACAGAGCAACGTCTCCAATGAAACATCAACTGCAAAGACCTTCCAGCGCACTATATCAGCACAGGTACCTGTCAGCCTTGGCAGATGGCATTCAACTCTTTCATTTCCTTTTGCTTCTCAGTTAGCAGTTTGGCAGCTTTAGCATGTTCCAGTGCACTTAAACCAGTTCTGCCTTTACACACCTTGTGGTTGTTCCTGAACAAAAGTAACACCAGCATGGTATTCCACAGGACCACGGAAAGTTAGGGGTTGGAAGGGACCTGGAAAGATCATCCAGTCCAACCCCCCTGCCAAAGCAGCATCACCCAGGGCAGCTCACACAGGAACACAAAGTAGGAGATTCCCCAGCCTCTCTAGGCAGCCTGTTCCAGGGCTTTGCTGCCCTCACAGTGAAAAAGTTTTCCCTCATGTTCCCGTGGAACCTCCTCTGCTCCAGCTTGCACCCACTGCCCCTTGGACGTCACTGAGCAGAGCCTGGCTCTGTCCTCCCAACGCTGCCCTTCATGTCTTTATCAACATGAGTGAGGGCACCCCTCTGCTCCAGGCTAAAGAGCCCCAACTCCCTCAGCAGGGAGATGTTCCACTGCCTCAGCAGCTTTGTGGCTCTGCACTGGACTATTTCAAGCAATTCCCTGAGGTTCTTCTTGAACTGAGGGGCCCAGAACTGGGCACAATATTTCAAACACAGCCTCACTAAGGCAGAGCCAGAGAGGCAGGAGAACCTCTCTCAACCTAGTAACCACAGCCCTTCTAATCCACCCCAGGATGCCCTTGGCCTTCTTGGCCACAAGGGCTCATTGCTGGCTCATGGGCATCCTGTTGTCCACCAGGACTCCCAGGTCCTCTTCCCCAGAGCTGCTCTGCAACAGATCAGCCCCCAGCCTATACTGTTCTTTCCCAGTTAGTTAGTCAGTATCTCCCAATTACAGTGGTGACTTAGCTCTCTCACTACAGCAGCTCTATTGTTTCAAAATCAACTTTAAAAAACTAAATTAAAAAATGTTATGAAATGAAGGCAACGCCTTGGCCCCTGACAGTCTCTTGGACTCTTTACACCTCAGGACACGCTGGCCTATGCCACAGCCTTGCTGAATGAGAAAGATCAGTCTGGAAGCAGTAATGGGTCAGAAAGTAGTCCAGCCAATGAGAATGGAGAGAGGCATCTGCAGCAGGTAACACTCAAATAAGGTCATGTTTGTCTTCTGTCACATTGTTGTGCTGGGCAGCTTGGTCTTGGGGCTCGGGTCAGAAGCGTCACTTAATGTGGGGATAACAATTGTGCACCTTCCACAACTAACTTGCTGTGTCTCTCTCTCCCCATCCCTTGTGTGTATTCAAAGGGCTCAGAGTCTCCTATGATGATTGGTGAGCCTAAAAGTGACCTTGATGATGTTGACCCCTAGAAGATACCCATGAACAGCTCAACTCAAACGTTTCATGCCTGGTACCTACCAAAACTGGAGTCCCATTGCTTATGCCGTTAGAGTCTGGATGAGAAGTGGCTTTCTAGGACAGGAGGCGACGCAGGAGGAGGTGGTTTCCCTGAAAGCTAAGAGCAATTCTTTCTTTTCTTTTCAGCCACCAAGGCTTCAGATCAATAAATGCTCTAGAAAACTGCACCTTCACCTGCAGTAGTGACAGTCCAGACACGGGAAAACGAGAAGATTTTTATCAAATACACAAACGCTAGTGGTTGAATTTTTATGTGAACATTAAATGAGTGAATGTAAAACTGTTGCTTTTCTGTGATGCTGCAAAAAAAAAAAAATCTTTTTGGTTTTTATACAGGAAAATAACAACAACAACAAGAAATAGACAACAACCAGACTGCCCTAATGTATGGAGGGCAAATTTTTAAATCTTTCTGATAATATCGAATAGGAATATTCAAATTTCTGTAAAGATGTGTGATGACTTACATTTCATTGTAAAAATATTAGTTAAAGGATGGGTTTACAGAAGGACTTCTCTATTTAATATGTCTCCCTGATAGTTTGTAAAGCTCTTGGAGAAGGCTCAGGAAGATAGCTCTGGCAGGAAGATGATTCCTTGCAGAATCGGGTTGCTCAAGGAGCTTTGGAATGGATCTTCTTTCCCCTTCCATATACCACAGACATTTGGGAAGGGTGAGAAAAGCAGTTTTGCTCTAGGTCTGGAGAGGAGGGAAGCTTTGCTCTGTAGGTCTGGAGAAGAGGGAAGCTTTGCTCTGTAGGTCTGGAGAGGAGGGAAGCTTTGCCTCTGTAGGTCTGGAGAGGAGGGAAGCTTTGCTCTAGGTCTGGAGAGGAGGAAAACTTTGCTCTGTAGGTCTGGAGAGGAGGAAAGCTTTGCTCTGTAGGTCTGGAGAAGAGGGAAGCTTTGCTCTGTAGGTCTGGAGAAGAGGGAAGCTTTGC
>WBNM01002566.1:12721-75411 GCA_013399055.1 Ramphastos sulfuratus
GAGAGGAGGGAAGCTTTGCCTCTAGGGGTGTAGAGGAGGGAGGCTTTGCTCTGTAGGTCTGGAGAGGAGGGAAGCTTTGCTCTGTAGGTCTGGAGAAGAGGGAAGCTTTGCTCTGTAGGTCTGGAGAAGAGGGAAGCTTTGCTCTGTAGGTCTGGAGAAGAGGGAAGCTTTGCTCTGTAGGTCTGGAGAAGAGGGAAGCTTTGCTCTGTAGGTCTGGAAGTGTTCATCATTAAGAGATGGATTTAAAAAAAAAGTTAATGAGTAGTTTAAAAGGAAAAAAAAGCACTTTAAGATGGAATTCTGTTGCAGATTTGCTCATTAAGTTTTTTTTTTACCTTTGGAGACATATTGAATCAGGTGGAGTCTCAATCATGTGATCTGCAATCACTTGCTTATGCTTTGAAATTACTGAGAAAGTTGGTATTGGTTGTATCTGATGAATCAGTTCCTGGATTGAGTTGGGGACACTGCTGTGCAGATTTTCTGGCAGTTTTAACACAGGGAGAAGAACGATTTGGCTTTGTTTGTATTTTTCACTTGACCAGACAACACTTTAAAAACCCCCACACCTCTCTTTGATTTGTTCACAAACG
The DNA here is from genome assembly GCA_013399055.1 of Ramphastos sulfuratus. NCBI lineage: Eukaryota > Metazoa > Chordata > Aves > Piciformes > Ramphastidae > Ramphastos > Ramphastos sulfuratus. Next base: position 13,315 of record WBNM01002566.1, read on the forward strand.
ACTGGAAACCAGTTGAGATGATTCAAGCACAGCTTCTTTTGTTTGTTTGTTTGTTTGTTTTCCACATCAGTGCTCTCTGGATCCTCCAAGCTTCTTTTGTGCCAACCAACTCTTTGTACATTTTTGCTTTTGTCACATTTTCTGCACTGCTTTTTGCCTTTATTTATGGATTCTGCCTTACTTTAAGCAAACAGAAATATATGTGTATATATAAACAGAAATGGGGGACATCTTTAGGAGTGCCTGGGTAACCTCCAGAAGAGATCAATTTGCCAAGTTCAAGGCACAACCAGCCAAAAAGTGCCTTTTTTTTTTTCCCCCCTTTTTTTTTAACACCCTGTTGCTGAAGCAAGCAGCAGCAGGCAGCTCCTCACCGTCGTGCACTAATATTGACATTAATCAGTCGTTTCACTGTTGGAAGCAAACATCAGATCTGAGTTCAGCTCTGTGTAACTTCTCATGGGTTAAGAGAGCCAGAATCAAGCGTGGGAAGGAGTTCAGTGGGTGGCACTGTAGTGAATCTCTCACTTCTGTTTTCTTTTTCCCCAAGCAACGTCTTGGTTAGGCACGTGGCAGAGTCAGCATTTTAGAAACGTTTCTGATCGTGTGCTGGGACTTTTGAAATGTGATGTTTTAAAATTCACTTTGAATAAATCATTTCTTATGGATATCCCCTTTCTTCCTTCCCCCACCCCTAATGCTTTTGTTGATGGGGCAAGGGGGGGAGATGTAAATCATCCCAAGAAGTCAATAGGCAGCGGTGATGGTGATGGAAGAAGCTGGTAATGTTCCTGCAGGTTGGCATCACTTCTCACTTCAGGTTCCTGCTATTTCCTATGGAAACAAGGTCGTCCTCCATTACTACAGGCCCAGAGAAGCATGGATGAGAGAATTGCCTCAGGATGGCTCCATCACCACTGGATACTTGAAAACCAATACAAACTTTTTCATGGTTCTGCTCATGCTTGTACAAAGTCAGTGTGGGTTTTTTTGTTTTGTTTTGTTTTTCATTTGCAACCAGATGATTCTTGGTCAATTTATTTTGTTTGTTTGTTTGTTTGTTTGTTTGTTTCCAGCTGCTGTCATTTGAACCTGCTGAAGATTATTTTTTTGGAAAATAGAATTCAACAACAACAACAAAATTAGTTTTTGTGTATAAATTGTGATGCATTTCTATGTTGTAATTTTTACTGCCAATCTTTTTTGGATGATAAAAAAAAAAAAAAAAAGAAGAGAAAAAAAATGTTTTTATACAGCTTACAAAATGTTCAGTGAGGAGCAGCCACAGCCTGCCTGTGAGCATTTGAGAAGGTATTGTCTGATGAATAACGTAGACATTTGGCACTGGAAAAATAGGCAGTCTTGGGATTCCTGGTCAGTGGAATAAAGTTATTCCTTTCACAGAAAACCAGTGTAATCATTAGACTGCTACACTGTTGTCTTGTTGATCCTCTTATCTTGTAACTTCCCAGGCCGGTCCTGCAGGCGATAAGCTCTGAGAGGTCGCCTCGGGTTGGCTCCTGTTCAGAGTAAGTCAAAGCAGCTGAACGTCCCCCAGAGCTGAGCTGCTCTAGATCCTCTTGCCATGGCAGATCTGTATCTCTGTGCAGCATCTTCTCCTGACCTTCTTAGCAGGCAAGGCTTGCAGTCACAGATTAGACCAGCTTTAGTGCACCAGATAGCGAGCTTTGCAGCACTCTGGCCTGGATTAACGCAGCCCTTGCCGCCGCTGCTGCAAGGTGCAGAAAGCTGGCCCCGCTGCTGGGACTGCCCTGCTCACCTCTCTGCTGCCTTCAGCACCACAACTAGGAGCTACAGCCAGGGGTGCATCCTGCCTTTGCCTTCCTGGCTCTTGACACAAAGACTTTCACGTTTCAAGCGTGACCTGGGCTATGCTCTCCACTGGCAGTGCCAGTCCTGGCACCGTGGACTGGGTGTTGCAGGTGTGGTGGCTGGGCAGCGTACCTAGGATCAGCGTTGCCTCCTGACAGAGGCTTCTCCACCTCCCCACCTACAAGATGCTAAGCAAGGGCTAACCTTCTAACACTGGATCCTTCCACCAGGCTTGAACTAAGTTGTGGAAGCTGTGTCTGGCTTACTGAGTGTGAAACATGCCCGCATCTGCGGGAAGCAGGCAGCAGGGAGCTTCCCCATTCATAAGGGAATTGGCAGAGGTGACCTGATCCACGTTTTGGGAGGTTACAGGCTCCTGAGGCTGCTGGAAAGTCACCAGCTGTGCCAAAGCTCTGCAGGAGCTCTCCAGTTCCCTTTGGCTTCTCCTCTTTGTGCAGAGTTCAGATGATAACTGATAAAATGATGGGCTGTAATTACCCACATTATGTAATTACAGGGATAGATGAAGAATGGGCTTTTGTCGTCTGTAGGTAGCCATTTAGAAGCACTTTAAGCCCTTCGGAGGGGTGCTTCCTCCTGGGTCTGTCTTGCCAAGCTGGGGTAACAGATGGCTAAGGGACATTGTGATGAGGACTGCCCAGCCAATGCTTAACCTGGTGCTTGTGCTATCAAGCTTTATTTTTATTGATCTGCCCTCAGGTCATGCCACAAAAATTATTTATTGTACTAGCAGGAGGCTGTCAGTCACCAAAATAAGGTGAAAGCCAGCTTTGGTGGCTTCTGCTACTCTTCAGTCTCTCTGCTGCTGTGCACCTCTCTTTGGACGTCTCTGCTTTTATCTTCTTTCTGGGGCTTCACCGTTTATCAAACAAAGCCCAGCGATAGTAGAAACATCAGCAAGAAGCCCAAGGACACAGCCCCAAAGCTGGCTGACGATTTGTTTCCATTGCTTGTTTTACACCACTGTTTTTAAAACAAACTTCAATCCTTGCATGTGCGTGGGACGACAGAACCCAGCCCCTGGGCTCAGGGCCAGGCCCAGAGCTTGAGCCAACAGCAGGTGAGGGGAGGGTGCTCACACTGTGTGCTCTGACCTCTAAGCATGCGGCCGTCGCCCAGGGACACCTGCCAGAAGAAGGAGAGGGACTTCTCATGAGGGTGTCTAGAGACAGGACAAGGGGAATGGTTTGAAGCCGAGGGAGAGCAGAGTCAGACTGCAGCTTAGGAAGTTGTTCTCCAGTAGGAGGGTGGTGAGACTCTGGAATAGACTGCCCAGGGAGGTTGTGGCTGCCTCCTCCCTGGGGCTGTTGAAGGCCAGGTGGGATGAGGCCTTAAGCACCAGATTCTAGGTGAGAGGTGTCTCTGTCCATGTTGAGGAGGTTGGAGTGGATGATTTCTGAGATTCCTTCCAACCTGAACCATTCTGTAATGATTCTATGATCTTACAGTGTCTCCATTAGCTCACACAAATGCATCATCAGTCTTTGTTTGCTACGCAGGTTTTTCATGTCTCAACAAATGCAACTTCTTCAGTAGGAGGGTAGTGGGATTCTGGAATAGGCTGCCCAGGGAGGCTATGAATGCCTCCTCCCTGGGGATGTTGAAGGCCAGGTTGGATGAGGCCTTAAGCGGTCAAGCCTAGTTGAAAGGTATCCCTGCCCATGGTGGGGAGGTTGGAGCAGATGATCTCCGAGGTCACTTCCAACCTGAGCCATTCTGTGAGCACAGCCTGCATTGGTGGACAAAGACGAGCTTTTGGGGAGCTGCATCCCTGCTGGAGGAGTTCCAGCTCCCCCTTCCAGATTGCTTCCCTGTGGGGCTGCATGTGAAGCCAGGCGCTGGATCACATCTCCTGAGCACTAGTCTAGGATTTTTTTATTTTAAAAAGAAGTTTATAAAATGTTTATTTATAAAATTCCAAATAAATAGCTGAGGTACAAATGTATAAACCAAGGTACTACGAAAGCTTTTTCTTCTTCGTTTTAAAAAGGAATCACAGCCAGGGCAGAGCTGAAAGGGAAGCTGTTAATGCAACGCCTAACACCAGCAGATCATTAACTCTGACTTAAAAAGAAAAAAAGAAAGAAAAAAAACACTAACAAAGCAATGCAGATTAAAATCTAATTAAAACAAGCAGACTGTTTAAACTACACTCCACTAAAAACTAAAGCCTCCTGGGGACGTGAGCCAGGCAATTATAAAACTGCCCCAAAATGGCTAAACTCAGATTTCTCCGGGAGCTAAGCAGCGTCTAATGAGCAGCTAACCAGGAAAGAAAAGGAGCAGCCCTCACCACGAGGAGGTGGTGGATTTGTCACACACTGGGTGACAACAAGAGCAGCCTCGCGATGGCTCCTGTAGTCAGGGTACTTAGAGGTGGTGAAGAAAGGATGCTGGGGTGGCTTCTGTGGCGGAGCAGGGCTCCGGCTGTGCGGGGGCTGCCGCCTGGAGACCTCTGGCAGAGTCCCCAGGGTCTGTGTGCGAGAGGCTGACAGCCTTGTCTCCCACACCACGGCACCACGGCAGCCCAGGCGCGGAGATTGTCAGCAGCTGCGTGTCAGAGCATGCCAGGAGCACAGCTCAGCCCCGGCAAGGTGCCGAAGCAGGGACACAGCAGTCCACCAGAGTCCCTGGGCGTGCCAGGCCGGGGCAGTCACGGCTCCAACTTGCGCCTGTCCCTACTGCTGGCTCCGGCAGCAAATGGCGATGGCGGTGGCTGCGCCGCTGCCCGGGGCGCTGGCTGCCACGCAAGTGTTGTCCACGGCGTAGGCTCCCATAGTGCCGGGGCTCTGAGAATGGGCATTGCAGCCCGTCAGCGTCCAGCCGTCCTCACAGGACACGGTCACCTAACGGGGAAGAAGAGGTCACCCGCCACGGATCAGCAAAAGGGGCAGAGATCTGTCCAGCCCTGATGTCCCCAGGGCTCAGGGTGACGTGACCAGTGTCACACGGAGCTGCTGCACACCAGCTGGGGGAAGTGTACGGCAAGGCAGCTGGGGGCACCAGCGAAGGCTGGGTTGGGGCAGCCACGATGAGATGCCGAAGCCGGTGTGGCTCTCCCAACAGGGCGGTAGGAAGGACGAGCCAGGGCAAGGACAAGAGCGGGGCAGAGGAGCGTGCTCCATCCCTACCTTCTCCACCGAGCCCGGGGACGTGTGCTCCTTCACCCGGCACAGCAGGCTGGCCGCAGGGCAGCACAGGGCGTGCGCCGTCACCTTTGTCACTCCGCTGCAGTGGCTGGGTCTGTCCCCCGGGCCCGGGACAGGTCTGCCGCCATCACCCAGCACTGCACCGGAGGAGCGGAAGCTGCACCCTGCCGAGGACAGAGCAGGTGTCAGTATGGAGCAGCCACGGCGCCATTCCCGCACACACCGGGCGCTGAGCCCTGAGCCCTTCCTCCAGGCACGCAGCAAGTGTGCCCTGCCACCCCAGCGCCCACAGCCACCCTGTTACCCCCAGGTCTCAGAGTTTCTCAGCCATCAGGGTATGGGCTCGAGACACTGCCGCTCGCTGTGCCAGGCGTTACCGGTAAGGACGCGTTCCTGCTGGGCGCAGCCGGCGCCCGCCGCAGGGCTGCCATCGATCCGGCACTCGGCGCTGGGCCACGTGCAGCACCTGGCGATGGCGTAGGCACCGCCGCCTCGGAACGCGTTGTGAGCCACGCACTGCTTCTGCCCGTCCTTGTCCTGCAGCCGGGGCAGCACGACGTCACCGGAGGTGGTCGGGGCCGAGGGGACACCCCTTCGAGGCAGCGCTGCCGTCCCCACACGCCCCGCTCACCTCCATGTGCTCCCCCAGCCGCCGGCCGCTGCGGGAAAAGCTGGAGCAGCTGAGCATCAACTCGGTGCCGGCACAGCGAGCCACGGCCGTGGCGTGCCGGGTGAGCCCCGAGCGGGCCGACCACACCGACCGGCAGTACAGCTGCTGGGCTGCAACGGGCAGACGCTGTCAGTGGGGCGCACAGCCACAGCAGCGCCCAGGCACCACACAGAATCATCGAATCGTTCTGCTTGGAAAACCTCCAGCCATTAACCCAGCACTGCCGCCGTCTCCACTGGACCACGTCCCTCAGCATCACGTCTGCAAAGCCTTTAAACCCCTCCAGGATCTGCACTTCCCTGAGCAGCCTGTTCCAGACCTTGGCAGCCCTTTCAGGGAAGAAATGGTTTCTGATATCCAGCCTAAACTCCCTCTGGTGCAACGAGACCGTTTCCCCTTGTCCTATCGCTTGTTCTCTGGGAGAAGAGACTGAGCCCCATCTGGCTCCCACTGCCTGTCAGGTAGTTGCAGAGAGCAAGGTCTCCCCTGAGCCTCCTTCTCCTCAGCATGAACAACCCCAGTTCCCTCAGCCACTCCTCACAGAGCTTTGTTCTCTAGACCCTTCACCAGTTTTCCTTTGGGTCTGCTATGGCATCTCAACGTCAAATGACCTATGGCATGGAGTAGGCTGCCAACAAAGGCTGGCAGGTCTGCACCCCACCCTCTGCATGCATACAGGGACACCTGGGCTCAGCCATCCCTGGCACACCTCGAGCAGGGGCATGCCCTGCCCACACCTTGTGGTGTCACTCAGCCACGTCTCTCCCTGGCAAGGATAGAGCCCTGCTGGGCACTCAGCATGTATCCGAGGTCCTTACCTGTGCCCAGCTGGGCAGGCAGCCCAGCCACGCTGTTGGGCGTCTGGAGCCGCTGCTCCTTGGGGAACCAGGCCATGTCCATGACGTTCTTGGTGGCAAAGTGCAGGAGGCGCTGCCGGAGCTCAGCGAGGCTGAGCTGGGGCTCGGCGCTGAGCAGCAGGGCAGCAATGCCTGCCAAGAGCCCAGGGGACCGTGGTGAGAAGCAAGGACTGCACAGCCACCCACACACAACCCCTCTGAGACACACAACTCCAGAGAGACACCAGAGAACTCACTGCAGCCCATCACGGGATGTCACAGCTCTCTGCAGGCCCCAAATGTGCCAAACCATGGCACCCAGAAATGCACGGGCAGCCCTGATGCCCTGTGCCTGCAGGGATATGTACCCAGCACCCCCACCAAGTTCAGGGCCAGCCCTGCTCACCACCCTGCAGCCCAGCTCGCCTGCCACATGTGCAGCCGCCTGCGAGGTGCCGCTCTGTGCCGTGAAGCAGGTGCTGCAGTCACTGGAGGCACCGATGATGTCATCCCCTGGGGCAAACAGGTCCACGCAGCGGCCAAAGTTGGTGCCCAGGGTGCCGATGGAGGCGGGTTGGTCCTCACTGTTGGTGGCACCTACTGTGATGACCTGCCAGGGCATTGACAGAGGGGGATAGGATGGGATGGGCAGTCTCAGCCCACTCAGCCAACTTGGCACTGGAGAGGATGAGCCTGAGGAGGGGCCAGCATGACCCCACATGTCCCAGCACCTCGAGAAACGTCCCCCTAGCCTGTACCTCTGGCTCGGATGCTGGTGAGTACAGACAGGCATCATCCTTGTAGTTACCAGCAGCTGCCACCATCACCGCTCCCAGCTGTGCCATCCGTCGGCAGCCAGCGTTCAGCGTGCGGCTGTAGGCACCAGCAAAGGGCAGCAGCACCAGCAGGGGCACATGGGGCTGAGCCTCCAGCGTTGTCTTGATAAACTCCAGGCCTGAGGGAGACAAGACAGGCAGGACACTCTCACAGGACAGGGGTGAGGTGAAGGACTCCAGGGGGGAGCGTGCTCCTCTCCAGGTCTTGGGGGCACTCACCTATGAGGGTCCCGCTGACAGTGCCCTTCCCCTGGCAGTTCAGCACGCGGAGGCTGTGGATGTTGGCACCTGTGGCCACGCCGGCGTCGCGCCCGCTCAGCACTCCAGCCATGTGGGTCCCGTGGCTGTCACACTTGCTGGCCTGGTGCAGGCACCATGGTTTCACACTCCAGCTCATTACATCAAACCCAGCAGGTTTGCAACCCCATTCCACCCCATAGCACCCCAACAATTTGCAACCCCACAGCCTGCTTCCTGTCAGCTAAATCCTGTGGCAGGACAAACCCTTTGAAATACTTCAGGTTGTGGACAAGATAAAAAACATCATCTTGTGCAGGAGGAAAGCTGGCAGAAAGGGCGAAGGATGCGGGCAGCCTTCTCTAGAGCTATGCTAGCACTGGGCTCCTCCATGCTAGCAGTGACAAACCCACACAGGGCAGCACTCGCACCCACAGCAGGGCACAGGCAGCTCTCCTCACCTGTAGGTGAAGCAGACCTCAGTTCCCTCTTGCAATGGATACCTTGACATACACCCATGGCCACCCAGCCTGCTTTGCCCAGGAAGCAGCTTAGCCACAGCCCCAAATGTACCACACTGAGGGTACCGAGAGCCCACAGGACCACAGCTCCCACTGCTCCATGTCCTGCCCACTTTGCCTCAAGCTAAGTGTTCCTCATGTCCTGTGAAGCCCCACAGCTCCAGCCAGGGTTTGGTGGGTACAGCATGCAGGGCTCACCTGCCTGTGGAAGCGAGTCCCATCCTCTTCAGGGACGTTCTCAAAGTCAGTCACGAGCACCCTGCCTTCAATCTCCCGATGGGTGCTCTGCACACTGGTGTCCAGCAGGTAAATCTCCACCAGGTCACCTTTATCTACCAGGCACACAGGGGAAAATGTGGCCATCACCATGGTCAGCCTTGACCATTTGAGATGGTCCCAAAAGACAGCTCCAGACCAGCGGCACCATAGGGAAGGGGGATATTCCCATTCCCTCAAGACCAGGAAAGCGGATGCGGTCAGTGACCCTGCCCCAAACACCTGTGGTACTTCTCCCAAGCCCCAGCACTTACTGGGAGGGTTGTAGGCACCCGAGCTGGGCTGTGGTGGTACGATCCTGCCCAGGTTCCAGGGGATGCTCTGGGCAAAGACATAGGAGTCCTCCTCAACATACTCCACATGAGGCAGCTTCAGCACCTGTGGGAAGAAGACACAGTGCTCAGCATGGTGACAAAGCTCCTACATCTCCCTGGGGCAGGGGGAACCCACCAGTGCCCACCCCTGCTGCTGTCCACCAGACGGGGACTCATCAACCTCTTCCCCTACCGTATCCAGCACATCGCTGCTCATCTTCACCAGAAAGGCAGGCAGGAGGTGAAAGACGTGCAGCAGCTCTGTCAGGTATCCCCGCCGAGCCGCCCGGGCCTGCAGCCTCTGCGCCGTGCCTCGCACCTCGCCCTCGCTACTGCCAGCCTGCAGCACCACCATGTAGCGCCCGGGCAGCCGCCACGATGCCTGTGGGAAAGCGAGCACCGGGCTTGGAGACGCACACACGTGTGACAGCCCCAGCTTCCACCACCATCCCACACTTCTCACCTTCGTGGCACGATGGAAGGCAGCAGGACCCGATGGGGCGGCCTCGATGGCAGCTGCTTCCTCCTCGGCTGCTCCTAGGGCCAGCACCAGTTCCTGCGCCAGCTCCGCCGCCACCCGCTCCAGCGCCAACGCCAGCATCAGCATCAGCACAAGAGCCCGCGGGGCCATCCTGCCTGCCCGGAGCCCCGACGGGCAGCGCGGAGAGACACGGAGCCGCTGAGACGCTTCTGCGCTGTGCAGCCCGGACCGCGGAACCGCTGCGTACCCGTAGATGAGCCGGAGCGCACCCGCGGAGCTGAGGCGCCGGGGAGCCGGAGCCGCGGAGCCGGAGCCAGAGAGTCAGAGCGCACCTGCGGAGGAGCCGGAGAGTTCCCGCGGAGCTGAGAAGTCGGGGAGCAGGGACCGGAGCGCACCCGTGGAGAAGCGCATCTGCAGGGGACCGGAGCGCACACGCGGTGCCGACGAGCGGGAGCGCAGCGGCAGCCGTGGCTTTGCCCGCCGTGGCGGGGCGGGGGGATCACGCCACCGCCGCCGGCCCCATCGGCCCACCCGGGCGGGTTAACCATTAACGGGGCGGCGGTGGGGACTGTGGGGCCGTAGCCGCCTGGGGAAGCGGCACGTCGTGAGGGGAGCCGGGGAGAGCAGGCGGCGCTGCCCGCACCCGGCTGCGCTCCCCAGCCAGCTGGAACTCCCCAGGAGTCCCCGCGTCTCGCCAGGAGCTTCGGAGAGAGGAGCGCAGACGCTTAAGGACTATTTTCAGGAGGGGCTGGAAGCTTTTCTGTGCTCTTGCTGGCCTGCTTCAGAGGCAGATTTCCATGGAAGCCTCTAATCCTGTTTAGGCTTTGCTCGCAGAGCCGTCACAGTGCAAATGTTATTTTTCCAGGCTGCGGTTGGTGCTTTCCCATGGCTCTCCCCACCGCGCTCCGTCTCTTCCCTCCACAGCGCCGGGCTCTCACACTGCCCCAGCATCCCTGAGACCTTCAGCAAACCCTTTCCCTGCTCCCTGCTTCCGAGGGAGATGCGGATTTAGTTTGCAGGTTATTTGTGAGTTCCTCTGTGTGTGATAGGGACGTGTGTGTTGTGTGTGGGTATGCGGGTTTTGTAATGATGTGTGTGGTCTGCACGGATGCAGAGAGAGCCATAGAACGGTTTGGGCTGGGAGGGACCTTTAAAGGTCATCCAGTCCAACTGCCCTGCAGTGAGCAGGGACATCTTTGATTAGATCAGGCTGCTCTGAGCCCCAGACAACCTGACCTGGAATGTTTCCAGGGATAGGGCATCTCTTAAGCAATCTGGGTCAGTGTCTTACCACCCTCAGCATAAAAAATTTCTTCCTCCTATCTAGTCTAAATCTCCGCTCTCTTAGTTTAAAACCATCACCCCTTGTCCTGTCACAACAGACCCTGCTAAAAAGTCTGTCCCCAGCTTTCTTATAAGCCCCTTTAAATAATGAAAGGTCTCCTTGGAGCCTTCTTTTCTCCAGGCTGAACACCCCCAACTCTCTCAGCCTGTCCTCAGAAGAGAATCCACATTTGAGATGTCTGTATAAGCTTTATATGGATTTATATGGTTTATATGGATTTATATTTTTTATTTTTAACAAGACCTCGAGCAGGTACCTGTACCCTTGTTTGGTTACCTGGTGGTATGCCAGACCACTCTCCCATGAGAGAGCATCACCAGAGTCCAGCATCCACCAGGATCCTCATGGGGACAAGTCTTGCGCCTTATTGTCAGCTCAGCTTAATCATGTACCTCCAAGTCATCCTGCAACACAGAGCTGTTGATTTGGGGTACCTTTAGGGCACCTCACTTTGTGGGAGACAGTCTCCCCAAAGAGTTACTTGCTTGGTATCTGCATGGGTGAGAAGTCATTTCTGTGGAAAGTGTGGAAAGGTACCCCCCCCAGAGGAGGGGGTACCAAAGGCCTCCCCTGCCCCACACACACCTCCATGTTGGACTCATTGATCTCAGGAATATTTTCCAGCCTAAACAATTCCATTGCTCTGTGTGCTGAGCAGCAGGAAGGTCTTGGTGTGGATACCTGGCCCTAATACTTCCAGCTGTGTCCATGTGAAGGGGGTGTCCTGCTTCGGGGCTGGTGGAAGCAGAGAGCAGAAAAGGCAATGAAGAAAAGCCTAACAAGGGGGAAATTCTCCCGCAATCCCCTGCTGCCATCCCACCACAAGGGAGTCCCGGCGCTGGCAGAGGGATGCAGGGCCGAGGGTACCCAACACGCTCCTGTGCGGCTGCAGCAAAACAGCCTTTCTGCACCTCAGCTTTTTGAGCCCATCAGGCACAACTTGGTAGCTGCAACCACCCCACTCTGCTGTGCACCAGCCGGGAATCGAACCCGGGTCGCAAGAATGGGAATCTTGCATGATACCACTACACCACTGGTGCGCTGCCGGTGCCTTTTCCTGGGCGGCCCCTAATGCCATGCAGGAATGTCCCGGGCTCCTGGCACTATTCCAGGTTTCCAATGTTTAACTCCCAAACTGCCCGGGGACAGATGAACCCATTGGCCCCGCCAGCCCCGGGAGCGCGCCCTCCCCTAGGAAAGTCAGAGGTGGTTCAGAGAGGGACTCAGGGACCCACATCTGGCTGCACAATGGGGTCTGGGGGAAGAAGCTGCTGCCCCTGCCTCAGTCCTCTCTCCTCTGCCCTACTCAAGGCAAATGGTCTGGAAAAATCAGGTTTTTTTGGCAAAAGTGAAGCTCGGTGCTTGATGGAATGATTTGGGTTGGAAAGGACCTTTAAAGGTCATCTAGTCCAATACCCCTGCAATCAGCAGGAATATCTCCAACTAGAGCAGGTTGCTCAGAGCCCCAGACAACCTGACCTGGAATGGTTCCAAGAATGGGACATCTACTACCTCTGGGTAATCTGGGTCAGTGTTTCACCACCCTCAGCTTAAAAAAATTCTGTCTACTCTGAATCTTCCCTTTTGGCTTAAAACCATCACTCCTTGTCCTATCACAACAGATGCTTCTGAAGTCCCCCTTTAAGTACTGAAAGGACACCAGAAGGTCACCTTGGAGCCTTCTCCAGGCTGAACAACCCCGATTCTCTCCACCTGTCCTCACATCTGAGGGGTTCCAGCCTTGGATCATTTCTGTGGCTTCCTCTGGCCCCAGTCCAGCAGGTCCCTGTCTCTCCTGTGCTGAGGGCTCCAGAGATGGCTTCAGTGCTGCAGGTGGAGTCTCAGCAGAGAGGAGCAGAGGGGCAGAATCCCCTCCCTTAACCTGCTGCCCATGCTGCTGGATGGAGATGCAGCCCAGTATGTGGTTGGTTTCTGGACTGTAAGCACACATTGCCAGCTCATGTCCAGCTTTTCATCCATGAGTACCCCAAAGCCTTTCTCTGCAGGGCTGCTCTCAATCTTTTCATGCCCCAGCATGGATTGATACCAGGGATTACCCCCAGCCAGATGCCTATGGGACCTTGCACTTGGCCTTGACGACTCATGAGGTTCTCATGTACCCAATTCTCAAGCTCATCCAAGTCTCACTGGATGCATCTCAGCCCTCAGGTGTGTCAGTTTCACCACACAGCTTATTGTCATCTGCAAACTTACTGAGGGTGCCCTTGGTCCCATTGTCTGTGTTACTGATAAAGACACAAACAGCACTGGTCCCAGCACAGACCCCTGAAGGACACCACTTGCCATAGATCTCTGTCCAGACATCAAGTCGTTGACTATTATCACCTGGATGTGACCATCCAAGCAATTCCTTATCCACCAAACAGTCCATAGAACCAATCCATATCCTTCCAGTTTAGAGAGAAGGATATTGTGGGGGACTTTGTGCCTCTGCAAGACTCCTACGCCCAACACAACCCAGTGATGCAGAGCAATGTCCTGCTCCAGGCACCCTCCAAAACCTGGTGAGACTTGTCCCCCTTCAAGTGTCCCCACAGCCACCAGGAAGGGCGGGCAGGAGTGGAGCAGGTCCAAACAGCTGGGTCATGCTTCCTCTTGGATGGCTGCCAGCAGTGTTTAGCAAACACCTGCACCTTCGCTCCCCACCCTCTCACAGCACCGTTGTCCGTAAACACCTCCAGAACGTGGGCGCTGCCTGTCCCTTCTCCCCTTGCTGCTGTGGTGGCCTAAAGGTGAGCAAAGGGCACAGGGATGCCTGGAGGGGTGACAGAGGGGCATGAAGCCTCCAAGTAGCACCACACTGGATAACACCAGCAAAGCTCTCGCTGGGCAGCAGGGGAGATTGAGGAGCATTGTCTCCAGGACTGACATGCTCCATCCCTCTCAGGTGCCAGCTTTCTCCCTGGTTTTGGCCTTGTCAGCCCGCAGAAATTTGCTGAGGGGCTCTGCCAGCAGATACATGCTCCCAAGTCCCCCAGGGCCATGGCAGCCACATGCAGCATCCAGCACAACTTTTCCAAAACAGGGTGAGAGACTCTCCCCATTCCCATACTGCTGCATCCAGCAATTCTCAGATTTGAACCCAGCTTCCCCAGGAGGCTCAGCCCTGAGCAGCCAAAGGGCAGGTGGAGGTCAACAGCTCCTGCCGGCACTGATGTCTCTGTGTGCTGCAAACAGGCTGTGGAAAGCTGCTGTGTTGCCCCAGTCATGGTGACAAACCAGGTTTAGCTCCAATGTGACTTGAAACCAATGCTTATTATTCAGAGGGAGCTCGAGGATGGCAGGTGCTGGCATGCAAAGCCACCCACGGCAGCACAGCTGCTGACACCAACCCAGCTGAGAGAGAAAAGGTTGCCCAAAGGCAGCACCTCGAGCCTCCCATGGGAAGCCACAGCCACCACCTGGGCTTTGGCTCAGCTGAGTCCTCCCTCTGCCCCCACCAGCACTGGAAGCTGGTCCTCCTGCAGGAGATGGGGGACAGCACAGTCTGTGCCCTGAGAAGGCAGGAAGGCTGCCTGGCCAGAGTCTCAGGATCTTATTTTAATTCTGGGGGGGTGTTATAAGTGGGAAAAAGGCTTTGTAGACATTCCTGTCTCATAAAGCCAGCCTGGGGTGAACATATCTTCACCCACCTATGAGCTCAGTTTCTCTCCAGGAGCAAAGCTCAGCCTTTCCCTTCCTAACTACATTATTTAGCCCAGACCCCACCTAGCCCTGCGTCCTGCACCCACCCGAAGGCTTCCAGCACAACCAGCAAGGGACCCCTTGTCCCTTGTGCTGCAGACATTCAGGAGGTGTTAGGGCTGCCCTTGAGAGTCTCCTGTGCAGCTGGGTGGGTTTGAGTGGCACAGCATGGCACAGGGGAAGGGCAGCAGTTTGGGGGCTACTCCACCCTTCAGGCACTGAGCTTTCAGGGGGGCAGCCTCAGACCCCTCAGTCTGTGGCAGTTGTGTCTCCTTCACGACATGAGTCCGTGCCAAGTGGCCACTCTCTCCAGGAAATCATTTTTCAGGCTCAAAAACGCAGTCACTGTCCTCAAGCAGAGGGTCTGGCCCATCTTGGAGCCCATAGTAGAGGTCATCCTTCTCCTGAATGTGTTGTCCCCGCGCTGGGCAGCTGGTTGGGGTGCAAGCAGAGCAGATGGCAGATGGAGGCCGGCCCCGTGGCACGGGGCTGCCAGGCACAGAGCCCTCCAGCGATGGCGTGTCCATGTCCTCCAGGAGGGATGCGAGCGAGGCGACCTCCAGGGGCGGCTTGGGTGGGCTGCAGGAAGAGGAGGTTACACGGATCAGGAACAGTGAGCAGAGAGGGATTTAGGCTAAAATCAACTGGGGAGAAGCTGGGGGGTTTCCCTGGAGCTGGTGGCTACTGGACCTAGCTCTGGGCTCGATGTTGCTGAGCCAACACCCAGGATCACCAGTCCCTTTGCTAGATTTCTGGAGCACCCTGGGAGAGCTCTATCCCAGCCCTTACAAGGGTCACCATGTCCAGGTTCCTTCTCCTGACCATAGGACAAAGCAGAATCTGCCCTTGCATGCTGCACCCACATCCCAGGGAGAAAACAGAGCACCTTGTCCCGGAGGTAGCAGAGGGGATGCCTGAGTCCTGCACTCTAATGCAGAGCAGTGACCCACACCACCTGAAAACCACTTTGGGCACCTCCCAAACCAACGTGTAGACCTCAGGGATGGCATCTGCTCTGAGGGACGCTTACTGAGCATCTCATTTCTCTCCAAGTCTGAGCAGGAACTTGGGATTTATTCCGGTGAGGGACATTGTTTATAAAATGAAATAAAAGCAAAATGCATACAATGACCCAGGGCGATCCAGATCTCCTCCTGGGAAATCATTTGGTACTGAGACTCTCCATGGGCTGAAGCACCATCTGGGCTACAGCAGGGCTGGAGGTCCAGGAGTGAGTGCTATGTGAGTAACAAAGACCCCTCTGCCTCCTCTTCCTGCTCCCACACCGGCGGTCTGACTCCCTCTGCATCCCACCCATCCCACTCCCATCCCTTGGGCACCACGTACCAGCTGTCTGCAGACACTTCCAGCTGAAGTGCTGGTTCTTGGGGGGGGGCTGCACCACCCCCGGGTTCCCGGTGCACCTCTGCTTTAGCCTGCATGGCCGGCTGGGAGCAGCTGCGAGGTCTGGGCTGGGCCACGAGTGGGTGCAGGGCTGAGCTCGCTGCCTGCTTCTGAATCTGCTCGTAGGATGGAAGACTTTTCTCGTAGATGCTGACAGCCTCTTCGTTGGGACACGGTGCCTGCAAACTGGGGACAAAGGAGGAACAGGCTGCTGAGCAGAGCCTGCACCCCCACGGAGCTGGGAGGTGCTGAGGGATGTGCACGCAGGGCACCATCAGGTGCTTTGGAGGCCACCGAGGCCACTTCACTGCCCACGCCAGCAGAAGAGCCAGCAGGTCCTTGCAGAGGGGTGCCCACAGGAACGCAGCTGGTTGCTTTGCACCCTTCTGCCCCGGGGCAGGGGGGCTCTGCCGGCCCTTGCTTCCACCACCCCAGCCTCTGCTTGTGATTTTTTGCTGCAGTAGGTGTAGTTGCCCCGGTGCCAGTGTGCTCAGACGTGGCCCTTGTCCCCAGGGGCATGCAGACAAGCCTGTGTACAGATGAAGACACCAGCACTGGGGCTGGGACCTACCGGGTGTCCCTCGCTGGCAGCACCATGGGCTTGCGGTCCAGGAACTGCTCAGCCTCAAGGTTCACAGGGATGAAGGTTATCTGGGGAGGAAAAGAAACAGAGCCCAGGGGCTGTGCTAGGCATGGTGGGCACCCTCAGCCCTCCACAGTGGTAGAAAGGCTGGGGTGCCCCTTCAGGTGGGGTCTTGGGCTTCCCCAGCACATCTGGATGTCTTCCTTGGAAATGTTGGGGTGACTGAATGAACCTGGCGTGCCCCACTCACAGCACTTTGTCCTAACTGGGGTCATTCATGCTTTTATGCCCAGGACAGGCCCCACCACCCACAGGGGAGGTCAGTGGCCAGGGACAACACCGAGAGTGCCCTGTCCTTCAGCTCCAAGCCTGGTGACAAAGCCACTTCTCTCTCCTAGCTGGGGCTGAGCTTGGCTTTGTGGGGACCTGAGTCCAGCTTCACTCTGGTCCCAGGGGGTTCCAGCTGGTCCCAGGGTCTCAAGCACCACACCACAGTTTGGGGTGCAGACAAGCTGTTGACAGGCCATCCAGCAGTGCCCAGATCAGTGCCACAGCCACCCTGTCCTTGGAAAAAAGCCTCTCCTGCCAGCTCCCAGGGCAGGGACATGTGGCCATGCTGGCTGTGCCCCCTGCAAAGGAGATCAGTAGGTGAGAACTCTGCTCGGTGGGGGCAGGTCGCTCTAGACCTCCATGGCCACCACACCTTCTTTGAAGTCCTGGGAGCCCACCCACCCCCCAGTAAGTGTGAGTGCAGGAAAGGCACTGTTTTGAGAGGTGGTTGCATAGGAGAGATGAAAACAAGGTGATTTCCTTGGGCTTATTCCCAAGGAAGCCCAAGGAATGCCTGGTTGGAAGAAAAAGTCCAGGCTTGGGGAGATGCAGGGGTACAGGGGGGTGATGAAGCAGGGCCATATCCTGCAGGTATCAGCAAGGTGGTGTAGCTGGGCACAAGCCTCCCAAACCAATACTTCACCCTCTGGATTGCTCCAGATTGCCTTTCCTTGGGATCGGCTGCTACCCCACCCCATGGATAGGGGAACCCAAGGTTACACATCCACGCCCCCCCCCGCCCCAACCCACCTGGGACCCTCGAGCTCTGTGAGGTGCACGGCAGTGGGATGGACCCTACCTTCGGATAGCACTGGCACATGCTCCAGGTGATGCCCACAGCTACAAGCAGGACGCCCAGGGCACAGAAGGTGACGTAGATGTGAGGCTTCTCCACACTCATGATGAACATCCCTGTCATCACCAGGAAGAAACCCAGCATGATGAACCCATAGCGAAAGGTCTTCTTCTCGGCCATGGGCGCCGAGCGGCAGAGGCAGGGCAGGACGGATGCCAGGAAGCCCTTTTAGCTGTGGCTGCTGCCGCTGAGCACACCTCCGGGTTAAGGCTAGGAGTGGTTTCTTCCTCTGGAGGCTGCCAGGGGCTGAGGATCAACCACACGTCGAGGCTGCTCCTGCGCAGGGCTGAGCCAGCCAGTTTTTAACGGGTCTGTAATGAATGCAAACCCTGACCCGGCGGTCACACCCCAGCGCAGCTGCCCCGCACCCGTCCGGGTAACCTTCCCTGCAGGCAGGCACGGCCAGGCTCCATGCCCAGGGAAAGGACGGGGAGGAAAGGGGGGCGCAGGCGGAGACCCAGAGGCTGGTCCAGACGGGACTTTCCCAGCGTCGGGGCTGCAGCGCGACCTGGCTGTAAATGGGAGCTAGCGGAGCCCCAAAATACGGGGGACGCTGGAATGCAGCGTGATTCCAAGAGCTGCAGCAGGGAAAGAGGGAGCATTCCAGGATCTTTTTGAAGGCTACTAGGTTGGGAATAGTCCTCACTTCACTCGGTCTGGGGAATGGGGAAGCACTGGTGGGGCTGCGAAAGACAGGCTAAAGCTGGGGAAGCATGGAGCAGGGTCCCTTCATCCAGGGGAGAAAGGAGAGAGTGGCCATGTGCCCCTGCTTTTGCTTGAGATGGAGGTGGGGCATTGAAAGATGTCCCCTTCCCACCACACATCTATCTGGCAGCCAGACAGAACCAGTGGCTTCAATTAGCCTTTGGTTTGTTGCCCTGCTTGCCTGCCCACACAGGACAAGAGGAAATGGCCTGAAATTATGCCAGTGGAGGTTTAGGTTGAATATTAGGAAAGATTTCTTTGGTGCAAGAGTGGTCAGGCATTAGAACAGGCTGCCCAGGGAGGTGGTGGTGTCACCATCCCTAGAGGTGTTCAAGAAACTTGTGGACATGGCACTTTGGGGCACGCTTTACTGGCCATGGTGGTGTTGAACTGACCTTAGAGAGCTTTTCCAACCCAATCAACTCTGTGATACACCTGGCTTATGAAAAATAATCTGTTGTATTATAACCACCGTGCTCTGCTCGGCTGGGGCTCCGCAGGCCCTCAGGGGTCCCAAGGCAGCCCCTTATTTCAGTGGGGCAGAGCAGGTAGCAGCAATGGGCCCCACAGCAGTTGGCCTTTCCTCTGGGCAAGGCTGGGAACCTGTCCATGGTGGGCGGGGAGGAGGCTGTGCTGCTCAGGTTATCTTTTTCTAGGATGCAGCCTGAAATGCCAACTGCACGTGGATGCCCTGAATGCACACATGAGTCACTGAACATCTCTCGACCAAATGAAGTGAGGCATGGGAAGTCAGCGTGGGAGAAAGCAAGGTGGAAGGGATGGAGATGCAGCTGGAAGGGGCATTGAAAAGGCAGAGGAGCAAACGGGGTGGCACAGAGCTGTTTCTTCTCTGGCCAGGTTCCTTCGTTCCTCGATGCAGTTTTTATTACACAGCTCCTGTTTAGAGCAGGCAGCCCCCATCCTTCCATGAGCTGCCCAGGTGGGTCAGAGCAGGGAATGCAAAGCATCTGCAACCAGCAGTGGTTTTATTAAAAACAGGAAGGCTTTGAAACATGCCAGTTACCCCTACAGTGCCCCAGCACATCACCCACAAGACCCAGCATCCCCAACAGCCCCCAAATGATTGCTCAGAAAGCCGTTTGAGCCCATTGCCCTCCTAGCCCACCCTCCTCTCACTCCAGCAGAGGAAGGGGCTCGATTTAGAGCTGAGGGACTGGGCAGGCACCCCCAGAGTCCCAGCCCCACACCTCCAGCAGCTCAGTTGCCCCGAGCACTGATGTTGTCGTAGCTGGGGGGTGGCGTTGCCCGCGGCTCCCCCGGCTGCTGAGTCTCCAGCCAGCACTGGTTGGGGCGGAACAAGGCGCTGTCAGATGAGCTGCGCCGCCGGCCGCCCTGCCAGCTCTCATCTTCCTCCAGGTAGTGGTACAGGGGTGGTGTGAGCTCCTCCTTCCTCCCCGGGGCCTGGATGTAGGCTGGGACATCGTGGGCGGGTCTGCAGGTCAGGGCTTCTTCGTAGGTGGGGATGGCGGTGGCATCCCAAGTGCTGTGAGGGAAGAAGAAGAAACGTGGCAGGGCAACCTCATCAACCAGAGCATCCCAGCACCCAATAATGGGAGCACCCCAGCACTTGCCACCTGGAGCCTTCCTGTGCCCTGTCCACCAGAACATCTGAGCACCCATCAACCACAGCATCCCAGCACCTCATCAACCCCACTGACTGGAGCATCCCTGAACATGATTGTTACCTGTGCTGGCGGGTGGCACATGGGCAGGATTTGAATGGCCAGGGCCGCAGGAAGACCGTGCCTGCTGCTTCTCAGCACCAGGAGGGTGGGAAGTCATGCAGCAGGAAGGGCATCATCCTGCACCACACAGCTGCAAGTGTGAATGGCCACAAAGCAGCAGAGCTGCTGGCTCTCAAGACACTTGCCCCTCATTCTGCACCACACTGCTTCCCACAGGCAGGAGAGCATCCTCCTCATCTGCCCAACCCCAGAGTCACCCCTCGAAGCACAGAGGCTGCCAGCAGCTGAGTAAGAAGTCTGGCAGGAGCAGGTGGGCAAGGGTTGAGCTGCTATCTCAGTTCAGTGTGGTCGCACCCTACCCCTGTACCTGCTGGAGCCATCTACACACCGGCCAAGGCTGGTGCCACTTCCAGCAGCACTTTCCTGAGCAAACATGGTTTGTGTACAGGGAAAACCTCTGCCTGGCCTTTGCCCTATGCATGGCCCTGCTCAGCACCCAGTGGAACAGTGCAGCCCCAAAGATGGGGAAGCTTTTGAAAGCACCCCACTATCTGCTTGCTTTGCAAATGAAAGCCCAGCATGGGGTGTGCTTGGGGGGACTGGAAGTGTCAGAAGGCCACAACTAGTCCAAAGGATAAGCTGTGCTGCTCCACAGGGATGCCTCCATCCCAAACTTTGTAGCCTTCCGTCCCAGACCTACTGTCCCAAGCATCTGCACCATGGCTTTTGCCAAGCACCCTTACAAAGGGTTGCTGCCTTGTAAATGTGGAGAATGGGATTTCTCCCAGCATAGGGTGCTTTGCTGCATGAAGGCCAGCGGAGCTGGAGCTGGAGAAGCTCCCTCAGTGCCAGGGTGCTGCCTTCCTGTCCAAAATAGAAGCTGGAAGCTCCAGGAAGAGGACAAAGCCCTCCACAGGAGAAGGAAACCCCACCCAGACCAGCTCACAATCTCATCCCCAGATACTGAGATGGGCACTGAAACCCCCTGAGAACCAGGAACGTGCCTCCCACTCCAATGGGATTTTTATGGGATTATGTTCTTAGAAGTTTCTTTTAGTGCTTCTTTTCCCCAGAGCCCAATTTATGCTGGAGCCAAGATCTTTGCTGTGACCCCATGAAGCAGCAGTGGGAAGGGCCAACTGGCTCAGCTTCCACAGCAGTCTCTGGGGAAAAAAAAAAAAAAAAGAACAAAACAAAACAAAAACCATTGATCAAAAAACTTTTAAATCAAAAAACAGGAATAAATCTCAGGCTCACACAGGAAGAGTCTGGCGACCTGAGAAGCAGCAGTGGTGTTTGGAGCAGGGCAAGGGATCTTTCCACACTCCCAAACAGGCTTTGTAGAAGGACCCTCTGCCTACACTCCCATCCTAATGCCAATCCAAGGATTAATTTTCTTCTTTAATTCTTATAGCTCCCTTGTAACTTTTTTCCTTTTTTTAATAAAATTTAAAAAATAAAAGCCCTATTAAATACGGTAAAACCCCCACCTTCATCCTTACAGAGCCCTGCAGACCTGTGGCACTGGGGAAAGTTCCAACAGCTGGAGGTCTGGATGACCTCCCTACACCCAAATCCAGGCACTCTGCCAGAAAACCAATGTGGTCTTCTGCTCAATGGCTCTGCTAAGAAGATGTTTGCTCGGGCCGGTGATGGCCCCACAGGGCAAGGAGAGCCAGCCACGGCCGAGCTGGCTGCAGGAGCGGCTAGCCTGGGCACGGAGGGTGCCTGTAGGGAGGGGAGAGTGTGGGGGCTGGGGTGAAGGTTGACGCTAATGAGCAAGAGCATCTGCTCAGGGAGCAGGAGGAGAGCACAGAACGGGGTGTGAGCAGCAGCACCAGCTCGCCAGTGAGCAAGGCTGAGAGCAGGCTTGGGTACACAGCCGTGCCAGGACAGTGAAACCTACCCTCGACGTCTTCCCCGCCGGCACCCACCTGCAGTTCCACTTCTCCAGAGGCTCGGCGGTGAAGTACTGCAGGTCCCTAGGGAAATGGTACTGGTAGCGGCGGGACACCACTCTGGCGTTGGCTTTCACAGACCAGAGCAGCCCGAAGAGGAGAAGGATTCCGCCGATGCCGCAGCAGAAGAAGCTGACGGAGCGGAGCAGGGCGTTGGAGGAGGAGGAGGAGGAGGAGGAGCTGGGAACTGCCTGGGCTTCCCGGGGAGGCAGGAGGCGAGCCCCGCTGCTGGCCTGGGTGCCTACCTCCCCGTCACTCCACCAGGCGAAGCACAGCGTCCCCGTCACCAGCAGCACGGCCCCGGTGATGGTCATGCCGTAGCGGAAAGAAGCTGCTGCCATGCTTCGGAAGGAGCTCTTAGGAGGGGAGAAGAGCGCGACAAGGCATGAGATAGCTCAGGTCCTGCAAGACAACAAAAGGGACAGTATTTGAGCATGGCAAGGCAATGGGAGACCTTTCAGAGGAGAAAAACACTGTACTAAGACATCTCTGAGGGTTGCATGTCCTTCAGCTAAGCATTATCAAGCTATCAAAAGGAGCACTTCCACTGTCACAGACGGAAAGCCCACGGGCAGAGAAAAGTCAGCTACCGGTTTGGGCCCATAAACTTCCCAACAGGCTCGTAAAAACATCCTCATTTCCAAGCGGGAACACTGCTCCCACGGAGGTGGGATGGAATCCCCAGCCAGAAGAGCTGTGAAGGCAGCTCCAGGGACCTGCATCACTCCTGTAGGTGTCAGGCATCACTGCTCCAAAGCCCGCAGCCCAGGGGATTCAGGACTGCGCTGCTCTGTGCTTTCTCAGGGAGAAGAGCTAAGGACTACCTCTGAAAGTCACAGACCTGCTATTTCAGAGAGTCAAATATCCCTCGGGTGCTGACAATCCAGGGGACTTCACCTGCAGGTGGCTCCTGAGACACGGAGTGAGATTCTCCTATGAGTTCTGTCACTGAGGGAGCCTGCAGTAGCTGCGCTCCCTGCCACGACCAGGCTCAGGGCAAGAGGGGCAGCAGGAATCCATCCGTATCTCTTTTACAAGTCAGGAATGTGCTGGATGCAAACTGAACCCTCGAGGAGGATATGACCTATTGATGCAGTGATTCTGGTGTGCTGGACAGGAGGGCTGAGGAAAGATCACTGAGATCTAGGAGGCTCTTGCTGAGCCAGTTGTGATGTCTCATTTCAAGACACTCCAGTAGCAGGGCTTCAGTTTATTTTGAAGGTGGGGTAAATATCCTGATGCTGAAGAACTGTGTTCAGTCTTCATTCAAATGAGCTTTGGCCCCCAAAATCTTGCTTCCCAGGGTCAGCTCCAGTGCACAACTCCTCAGCTCCCTTGCACAATCACACAATCAATCCCACAGGCATTATCATCCCCTTCACCGTCCCTATCAGGTTGATTTGACAACCCAGGAGTTGAGCCAGTGCTACATTTTTCTGCTGAGTAGCACTTCTCAGGTAAACATCACACACTGAGAGCCACTGTCCTTCCATGGCACAGGAAGATTTGGGGAGGGGAAGCTGCTGTCTGATTCCAAGGCTTGAACTCCCCCTTGCTTTTTTTCTGCTAGCAACAAATTATCTACTCCCTGGGCTTGGGGATCTCCAGCCCCCCCAAAAAAGCAACAGCATCAGCAACCAAAGAGCCAAAGAGGTCCCACCATGTACACTCTGGCCATTGCCCAGCAAGAAGATGTAAGTTCAGTTCCCACTTCTTGATGAACAAAGGGAATTAAGCACCAGCACTCCCTTACAGATTCAGACTTGGGTGAGTCCTCTCTGAGGGGTTCTTGTGGCACAGTGCCAGTAGAGAGCCTACCCTTTGGAGCAGGGTGGAGATAGGGCTCAAGCACTGAGGTGGATGGAGAGCTGGGCAGCCCCATGCTCAGCCCCCACCTCTGCCTTCATGTCAGTAAAATGAGGTTAATCTGGTGGCTTTGGTCTCCATTCCTCCAGGCAGTGCTCTCCTCCTGCAGTGTGGGCTCAGACTGTACCTTGAGATGTGTAAGTGCCAAGCCAGAGCTAAGGAGGAAGCAGAAGCACAGCACAGGGTCGTCGTGATGAAAGGCAGGTGGAATTACATTATGCCAAGCCATTATTTATCAGATGGGCCCAATAAATGGAAAGCCAAATTACTTTGTAGTGAAAGCAACATCACCTGATCTAATCTACATTTAATGAAGAAATCTGATGAGAAATAGGATTTAGGAAACCTGCAGGACTGAGGCTCCCAACAACACATTCCAGTTCTCGTCCCTCTGCTCATGAGCCCAAATTAGGCAGTGACTGGTTGTCCCTACCAGCAGCCACAGTCACCTGTGAGGGAGGATGTGGTGGTGTGGGGCTGAGAGGAGGCAGAGCTTCCTCCCATAATGAGAGAACATGAACAGCAGGGGTTTGGCTGAGGTGAGATGGAAGAGAGACTGCTAGAGATTGTTTAGAGAGGCTACCAGGGATCGGTGTCCTCCAACACACTACCGAACACAAGCAGGACTCAGCAGACAAGCTGGGCTCATTCTGCCTCCCAGCAGTAGGTGCTCAGAAGAGTGCGAGTACCCTACTGACCCATTAATCCAGCTCCCTCTGAAGGCATCACATTTTTCTGGAAAGTTTTCAGCCAATATTATTGGGGGGGAAAAAAGCCAAACCACAACCCAAAATACCTACAGCTAAACTCTCCATCCAACTGCATGGAAACTACAGGTCACTCCACACTGAAAGCCTGGACTGAAACAGCATCAAGACCTCAAATGTTCAGCTCCTACACGCAACATTTACCTCATTTTGGGGTCAGCCTGATGAGGTTTGGGAGATGCTGCAACTCCCGTGGTGAGGTTGGGAAAGTGCCGTGAATCTCGTAATGAAGTCTGGGAGATGCAAGTCCCCTGGTGAGGTCTGGGAGATGCTGTCGAGTCCCTTGGTGAGGTTTGGGAATTGCTGCCATTCCCCTGCCTGGGCACGGGGAATTTTGCAGCCCCTGATGCTGCGCACATCTGGGAGCGGTGGCAGCGAGGGGGAGGCAGACGCGGAGGGAAGGCGGAGAGCCTCGGGGAGGTAATGGATTGACAGCTCAAGAGAATAAGTTCTTCTCTCTTGACAAAGCCAGCGCGGCGCAGGGAACGAGGCTGCAAGCTCCTCCAGCCCACCCGGCACGTGCTCCCGCACCGCCTGTGCGTGGGTGGCTCCCGCGTGCTGGGTGACATTGCTACCACACCGTCCCCTTGCCGAATGCCCTCTCAGGCCGACCTGGCTCTCCTCAGCCTCTTTAGAAGAGCCTCAATGCTTTCCTCAGCCTGCCAGCCACTGGAGGACGAGGCCAAAGGAGCAGGGACAGGAAGTGAGGTGCGATGCTGGGGCAGGACCTGAGTCCCTGCCTCTCGAGCCTGCGCTCCCCTCCCGGGACGGTCCGCACCCCACACAGCAGGTGTCCTGGCGAGGTTTCCACGGAGGAGCTTCCTCTCCAAAGAAGACAACTGCTGTTTCCCAAACACCTATCTCCGCCCACCTAGCCCAGCCACTGTTTTCTTCTGCCTTGTCTCCCCCTTTGACCTGCCCTGAAATAGTCTTTGGGACCTGAACGTTGCGTGTCCAGATAGGGACGTTAATGGTTGACACGGTCCCAGAAGGATGCTGAGAATAGCAGCCCCCATATAAAGTTATGCTGCTGGTGATTCATAGGGTCTACTAAGCATTACTCAGAGAAAAAAAAACCAAACAACTCTTTTCCAGCCGCACAAGAGCTGAAAAGAGTTTTGAATCTCTCCCACCGCCATCGAGCAGAGATCCTCCTCCACACCCTGTCCCTGCACGGCACTTAACAGCCTGTCCTTCCACACCAGAGACCTTTAACCACACGTAGATGTGTTAAGAGGAACGCCAGGGACAGACGCACCCAAGCTCAAGCCTGTCATTAGGGAGATTCTTGCCTGCCTCCATCTGAACTTGATATCTTTATTAGTGCTGTTATTAATTAGAGGTGTGTGCCCACCCAAGCCATAGCTCTGGTGATGCTTCTCAAAGAGCATCTGAGAAGTTCTGCTGTCAGCAGCCTCCTAAAGCCAAACTCAGATTCAGGGAAGCCCTGCGTGCCCCCCCAGTCCCCATGCCCCTAGAAAGACCGGCTGCCGCTCTGCCCGCCCTGCCGGTGCCGATGCCTGAACCCTCCGTCCCCTCTAAAGAACCGCCTGTCACCCGGTGCCCCCCACCCGTCCCCCGGGCAACTCGCCCCTGCNGGCAGGGCTACCGGGAGCCCATCACTTCCCTGCCGGCCCTGGGTCGCTCCAGGATCCTCCGACTGCTGGTTCGGTCCCGGCTCTGCCCGACCCGTCGGGGCGCTGCGCTCCCGGGCGCTCTGCCCCACGGCCGCTGGCCAGGGGGCGAAACACCCAAAAAGCTAAGAGAAAGAAAACGGCGAAGGGAACACACGCAGACACGCACCCCAGCACCGGGCTGCTGCGGGAAGCAGGCGGATTGATGGGAGGGATGTCACGGTCTGCGAGTGCTGGGATAGGAGGGTGGCTGCGGCTGGACGTGCCCCGGGCTATCGGTCCCATCAGTGGGGGATGAATTCGGGTGGGGTGGCACTGCCCGGGCGCCTAAGTGATTGGTGACAACGACCCTGGCCACCCCCGAGGCACAGGAGCGAGGGAACAGGCAGGCTTATAAATATCTAGAGAGTCTCAGGAGGATGAAGTCAGCCTCCTCTCAGTGGTGTCCAGTGACAGGACAAGGGGGATGCAAACTGGAATGCAGATTCCACACAAACATAAGGTAAAAAAACCTTTGCTTCGAGGGGGGCAGAGCGTTGGAACATGCTGCCCAGAGAGATTGTGGAGTGTCCTTCTCTGGAGGCATTCAAAACCTGTCTTCCTGTGTGATTTCCTCTGAGTGACCCTGCTCTAGCAGAAGGTTTAGACTGGATGATCCTCAGAGGTCCCTTCCAGCCCCCACAATTCTCTGGTTCTGTATTGGGGACCTAGAGGGCACTTCAGGCTGCAGAGCCCAGGGGAGGTACCATGTGGCTGGGACACATCTACCATGTAGACATTCTACCCCACAAGTTGGACACCACCAGATCACATGTGGGACACCCATGCTGCAGTATGAGGGGGATTTCTGCCACAAGCTTGCCTTGTGCCTGTGTCAGTTCTCCTCACCTCTCTGACAAATGCCAGTCTTGTCCCTTTCCCCTACTCCAGCAGGATCTTTTTACCCTGCAGCACCCTGAGGATGGAGTCACCATCCCTGGAGGTGTTTAAAAGGAGGCTGGATGAGGCTGGATGGTTTCGTTAGTTGGAAGGATTAGGTGATAAGTTGGACTCGATGATCTCAAAGGTCTTTTCCAACCTCATTGATTCTGTGATTCTGATCTGGATTGGCTTTGCAGTAGTGGTGGGATTGGTGGGATTGTGAGGTCTAGGTCGCCAGTTCGACCTGATGATCTCAAAGGTCTCTTCCAGCCTCACCAGTTCTATGGTTCTACAGATGTTAAACACATAGAAGGTGCTCCAGTCTGAGGTTCAGGCATGGCTGAGCCCTGGATTCAGATCCATTTTCTCATCACAGAGGTGGAGGAAGATTTGATTAACAGCTGTTGTGCTGTGCCATTGCTGTGCACCCACAGACCCCTCATACTGCTCTCAAGCTACAGCTGAGCATTGCTCTCAGATCCATTTCTATGGATACACCTGTGCTGGAGCTGCAGCCTGGGCTGCTGTTCCTCTGCTGTTTGCATCTCCTCACCTTGCTGGCTCAACATCACCCCAGGGTTGATCTGCACACATCCCAGGACTGATGCAAATCACCGTCCCAGAATTCATACCTGCTTCATATATGCTTGGTAGCCACTCAGCCTGATGGAAATGTGTGGGTGTGCAACCCTTCTTGCCTGCAGACACTGAGGAGCCTCACCAGTGGCAAACCGAGGCACAAGGAGGGATGGTTGGCATGGGGCTGGCCCTGTAGCAGGCTGAGGCTCCATCACAGAGGAACGTGGGCCAGAGAGGAACGTGGGCCAGAGATCCTTGAGGACAGCAGCCCAGCATGTTCTTAGTACCTGGTCTGGGATGCAGCAAGGTTCTGGAAACTTGGAGTGCAACCCCTGACCACAAATCCTAGATATCCTCCAAACACTGTGGTTGTCACCCCTCTGTCCCTGGCAGGACAGATTTTAGCTCCTGGGATCCCAGGAATGAACATCTGGATTCCTCCATCACAGGTATGCCAGTGCTGAGCATTCAGTACCAGTGATGCAAGCACTGTTGAGTCACCAGTTACCCTAATAAAGGACAATGTGACATCTTCTGCTCATTGCCTGCTTAGATGTTATACTTAACAGAAAGTTACCAAATGGCTTCTGAAGCACTTCAAGGTGGTGTTTCCACCCAGCTCTCTATGCTCTTCCTAGCACAGGGCTGCAGAGAGTGAGGTGGCTCAGTGCAAACACATTGCTCTGGCCCTTTGGTTCTCCAGACCCATAACCATCTTCTGTCTTCCCCAGAGAGCTGGTCTGCAGGCAGCCACAAACCCACAAAATGCATCTTGCAACAGGGCAGCAGCTCTAAGTGCTGAGTGTGCCCATCTCAACACCTCTGTCTGCTTAGCAGCATCTTGGCCAAACTTCATTTTGGTTCTCTCTGAGAACTTTCCTGCTGGTGGACAAAGTTCTGCAACACACCATGGAGCACAGGCAAAAGGCTTCACCAGAATAAAGGCAGAATATCTGAACAAAGCATGTAAAACATCTCATGCACAGTGAAACCACAGTGGAGAAAACAAGGAGATATAAAAGACAGTTACAGCCCCTGCAAGAACAGGAACAAAGGAGGAATGGAGAGAGAGATTGTTCCAGTAATTGCCTCCCCCAGGTGAGGCTGCTGCTGCTGGCACGGAAAAGTGCTGCTTTTTGATTCACATTTCACCACATTTTGCTGCTGCAGCAAATCACATGTAAAACAGTGCATGCCACTGCATAATTAGGCTAAATAAATCAGCTTCTTCAACACCTCCGTGTGTCTGTGCACATACATCCACATTCTGCCCTATCACGACAGAGTGGTGGATAGCAGAGCACCAAGTTGAGAGTGAATTTTGGTGCATCTGGGCTCCAAGGCAAGAGAAGAGGAGCCCAGGGTCCCTGCTGAGCCCTCATACCTGGGACAGGAGTGTTGAGACCATGGGCCAGGGCACAGGTCTCCATCGGTGCTCTAGCACCTCTCCCCACACCCAGCTGCCCTCAGCAGGTGCTGCTGCCTGTGGCAGAGCCTCTACAGAGCCACTGGTGAGGCTCTGGGGGACACATCTCTGCAGGTGTGAGGTGTCCATGTTGTCTAGACCCATAGAGAAACCATTCCCTGCCGAGCTGATATGGGCTGCAGCATGCAACCACAGAGATGTGCAGACAGAAGGAATCATAGAACGCTGGAAGGGACCTCCAAAGGAGCTCCTGCACACATAAGCAAGGGAGAAACCTCCTGCTGTTTATCTCTGCCTTGATTTGCATCTTCTTAAAATGCCTAATTAGTGTTTGATGATATACTGGCTAAGACACTCCTACCTAATCCAGTCAGTATATCTAGGCACTGAAAATGTTTGTCCTACATCTTCAAATGATGCACCAATGCCCTGCAGCAGGCCATAGGAAAGCTTTTGGTGGTTGTGCTACATAGGCAGCTGGAGGGTTTGGGACATCTCACTCCTGCTCTCCAGCAGGAAGATCCTGGCATTTGGATGTGAAAGTTGATCATTTCCATGACCACAGAGTGTTTTTTCTTTGTTTTGGCCAGGTTCACCAAAAAGTGGAATCATAGCATCATAGAATGGTCAGGGCTGGAAGGGACCTCAAGGATCATCCAGTTCCAACCCCCCTGCCATAGGCAGGGACACCTCACACTAGATCAGGTTGNCATCAAGGTCCCTCAGGATGGCATCCCTGCCCTCCAGCCTGTCAGCCACACCACACAGCTTGGTGTAGTAGTACTCTTTGTGGGAACAGCTGTGGTTTTGCACTGGGTCTTTACTGACTCCAGAAGAACATTTTGTACACAACATAACTCATTTTTAGTTCAAGGGCTTTTACTGGATTTGAATTACAGCAGAAGAATGAGAGGTGTTCAAACTACATTCAGCTCCACCACTTGTTTGATATTGGTTTCTGAAGAGGTTTCTGCACTAGCAGTGTCCATCACCTAGCAAACTTCTGGGCCCTCTGAGTGTTTCAAAGCTTCCTAACCAGCAGTTTGTAAAGCTGCACCACACTGAGGAATGTGACTGTGGTGGAAAGGGAGAAGTAACAAAACTCTTTTACAGAGAACTTTATGGGTGAGCAATTACCTCAAATTCCTCCTGCTCTTCACGTGGCACAAGTGTCAGCACAGAAGCACCAGGCTGACATCACATTGAGGGTGCTGTGTAGATATGTGGCCATGATAGAGCTGTAGACTTCCTGTGGGGGAAACCTGTGTTGCAAATAGGGGCAGGAAAGGCTTCCTAGGAGCTTTTCAACAAAATCTGCAGAGGATTTGAAACTCACCTGAAAAAGGAGGAAAGGATTAAACCCTGATTACAGAATCACAGAAACATCCAGGTTGGAAAAACCTCTCAGGATCACCAAGTCCAACCCAGAACCCTACTCTGCAAGATTCACCTTAAACCGCATCCCTAAGCACCACATCCAAACACAGTCTCAAGTTGTGCCAGGGCACATCTAGGCTGGATATTAGGAGGAAGTTGTTGCCAGAGAGAGTGATTGGCATTGGAATGAGCTGCCCAGGGAGGTGGTGGAGTCGCTGTCCCTGGAGGTGTTCAAGAAAAGCCTGGATCCCCATTCAGGGGATGCCATGATTGGATTAGTGCCATGATTGGATGGGGCTGGGTGATAGGTTGGACTACATGAGCTTGGAGGTCTCTGCCAACCTGGTTGATTCTGTGATTCTATGATTCTGTGATTCTGTAATTCTATGATTCTATGATTCTATGATTGTATGATTCTATGATTCTATAATTCTGTGATTCTATGATTCTATGATTCTGTGATTCTATGATTCTGTGATTCTGTGATTCTATGATTCTATGATTCTATGGTTCTATGGTTCTATAGTTCTATGGTTCTATGATTCAAACAACTCTTAAACACATCCAGGGTGGGTCACTCCACCACTTTCCTGGGCAGCTCATTCCCAATCCCTGACCACTCTCTCCATGAACAACTTTTTCCTAATGTCCAATCTAAACCCACCCAGCCTCAGCTTGAGCTCATTCCCCCTTGTTCTGTCTCCAATTACCTGTGAGAAGAGATCAGCCTCTCCACAATGTCCCTTAAGGCAGTTGTAGACAGCAATGAGGTCTCCCCTCTGCCTCTGCTCAGTCTTTATTCAGGCAAAATGAGTTCCTTGAGCTCCTGGAGATGTTAGCCTCAGGGAGGCCTCAGGGAGTCCCCATGTGCTCTGCTCGTTTCAGCTCTGAACTCCTTTCTCTGGCAAGAGGCACAAGCATTGTGTTAGCACATCCATAACCCACCAGCTAGGGTGTGCTGCTACGCACTGCAGATGTCGCAGCTCTGCTAGAGCGTGAGCTGCCATTTGGCTCACAGTGAATTCACACTGATTTCCAGCCCTGTGGGCTCCTCGTTCAGGCTTGATGCTGGTGGGGAGCGCATCCATCACACCCGAGCAGAGCGCACCGCGGCAGATCTGCACCAGCTGCGGACACACCGCACCAGTCAGATTTCCTCCACGCACTAACCAGCTGAGGCTGAAGCTCCTGTGTACCCTCGATTCCAAATTCTGACATTCTAGAAAGCAGCAAAGCATTTATAACCAAAGGCAAAACTGGCTAAGCTCCTCTCCAGCAAACTCAGCGTTACACATGGGATGAGCTACGGCTGCCCTGACGTCCCTCAGACCCTCTGCGGTCTTCGCATCTCTGCTGCACTCAGCTGTTGCTGTGGTCTCCAGGGAGGAGCTAATGGGCTTCTTTCTTGGGTTTACTTTGCTGCTTTGCTGCTTTTTTTTTTTTCCTTTTTTTCCCTTTTAAAATTCTTGTTCTTTTTTATTTTTTTAATTTTTTTTTTCTTTTCTCTTTTTTTTTTTCCTCAGCACAGAAATGCAAAAGAGAAGCTTAAAAGCAGCCTTAATTGTGATTTTTAGAAAAAGGATGGAGCAGCCATCTAGCTCCTCTGGTTGCCACCATGTGCAGAGCCACAGGGGAAGCCTTCAGCATCCAACACACATCCAACCCAGCTGGTTTCTTTTCCCAGTGTCTCCTGTGTTATCTCACTGTCTGGATTGGGATCAGGCTGCCCACAAGCACTTGGTGTGCTGTGCTGGCAGGTTGTTGAGGGATCTTCAGCTGCCAGCAAACCTTGCAAAGCTTCTGTTGGAATATGACAGGCTGAGGAGGTACACAAGGTATGGCTGAAGGGAGGGGAAACAGGCTGCTGGTGGGGCAGGGGGTGGGGGGTGTGGAGTTTCCCTCTCTGGAGATATTCAAGACCCACCTGGATGCCATCCAGTGTGATCTGGTATAGATGATCCTGCTGTGGCAGGGAGGGTTGAACTGGATGAGCTTTTGAGGTCCCCTCAAGCCCCTGACATTCTGTGATTCTGGGAGCACCTTTGTTGTTTAGCCTGAGGAAGGTACAGCCAGGAAAAAACCTCAAACACACTTTCAGGCACAAAAGCCCTTCTGCAGGTTGGGGTATGTAGGGCAGCATCTGGTGTCTGAAGATTATAGGTGATGGGAAAGGTGCTGTGGCACTTAGACAAACTTAGGAAGTTGTTTAGCTTGGCCCTCTTCAGGCTGTTGGTCTCCATTTCAAACAGCAAATGTCCCTCTCTTCCTCCCAGCAGCTGGGATGTTGCTCTGGCTGTGATGCTGTGCCCAAAAGGGTGTCTGCTTCCCTCAAAGCTTCTCTGCAATGTGGTCTGCTAACTCAGTGAGAGCTGTGGCTTCCTGCCTATGCACCTTGGCCTCACTTTTAACCTGTAGCATTCCCAGCTCCTTAGCCGAGTTTCTAGGTAACTGGAGGCAACTTTGACTTGCTCATGAAGATGACAGGAGGTGAGTTTGGGAAATAAAGTTCTGCAGCTTCTCCATGATGGCAATGAGAATGCCAGGGCCAGGCTGGCTGAAGGTGTCAACACTCATCTTCAGTGAAGCCAAGGGCAGTGCCATGGCTCCCACAAGAGTGAATTTGGCTTGCACCCTGGTGAGCTCTGTAGTTTGAGGCTCTATGGAGACCCCACTCCTAACTAGTTCTCCTGATTTCCTCCTGTAGCAGAAGATTTCTCCTACAAAGAAGTTAAGATCAGGTTGCTCCTAACTCTTCCCTCAATGTGTCAGAGAAAAACATACCCTGAGAGAAAGAGGATGTGAAGGAGAGCAACAGATGTCTATGAAGATGCATGTGAAGAAACAGATGGAGGGCACTGCCTAAAGTACTTACCTTCAGACTCAAAAAAAGGTCTCTATCTCCTGTATCCAGACCACTCACCAGCAGCACCTCAGACTGCAGCAGGACCTCAGAGAAAGCACAAAGAAGTAGCTCAGATAGAGAACCTGCCACCCCTGATGGAGAACATCAGCTTCTCTGCTCAACTTACCCGTGAAGTCATCTGGGATGCAGAGAGTTAATCTTTCTCCCCAAAACGTATCCTGGCCTTTCCTTAGCTAGGACCTAGCCTGGCTACTCACCTTACTTGTCAGAGTGCTGTTTCACTTTCCCGGAGGTGTGAATGCTCCTGTGCCAGAAAGCTGTCAGCTCTTGTTGCCGGGTGACTCCTTGCCTTACAGAGGGATAAAAGTCTCCTCCCTGGGTGAGGCACTGTGCCACTTCCAGAGCTCATCCCAGCCCTCTAATCTGCCTTAGTGTGGGTGTAAAGGGACATCTCAGTGTCACAGAAGTTCGGAGCTTATTACAGGGTCTTGGCTGATCCTAGAGATCATGGTAATTAACTGCTCTGGGATGGCAGTGGTTTGGTGCTGGCTGACCTCCTGAAGCTTCTCCTCAGTATTTTGGCCCCTGCCAAGGATGGAGAGGGCAGAAGGAGACAGAGAGCAGTTGTGTGAGTCCACAAGGCTTGAGAAGCCTGCCTAGGTTTTAACGCGAGCTGGAGCCAGGAGCTGTGCATTTACCCATTCTCAGGTCTATTTCGGGAGTCACAGAATTTCTGTGTGTGGGCATGGAAAGGGCACTGCTCCCCCTTGGCACAGCTTTGCAGCCATCACATTTCTGCGCTTCCCAGGAGGATAAAAAAGATTGGGTGGGGTTAGACTGTGATAGGAGGCACTGCAACTGCTGTCTCATTTTCCTAGGTATTGCTATACCTGGGCCTGCCAAACTGGATTTTACAGGAATCTCTTGTACTAAAGGAGACTCATCCCCTTCCCATCCAGGCACCTTTGCCAATCACCTATTTGCAGGGGTGAGGACCACCCTGTATGGGGAGGGACTTTTTACAAAGGAATGCAGTGACAGGACAAGTGGTAACGGCTTCAAATGAGAAATTAGATTTAGATTAGACATTAGGAAGAAATTCCTCCCCATGAAGTTGGTGAGGCACTTGAGCAGGTTGGCCAGAGAATCCTGAAGGCTCCAACCCTGGAAGTGTTCAAAGCCAGGCTGGATGGGGCCTTGAGCAACCTGATCTAGTAGGAGGTGACCATGCCCATGGCAGTGGATTGGAACTAGGTGATCCTTAAGGTCCATTCCAACCCAAACTGTTCTTTGATTCTACATTTTGTTCAGTCCTCGGTCTGAAATCATTCTTTATCCTCATGAGATGATCCATACATCTTGGCACTCATGACAGAAAGGGGCAGGAACCTCTTCTCCAAGCCACCAGCTTCCTTCTGCTCATCTCCATGCCTGTGGAAGTCTCTTGCCAACACGGATTGCCACCAAGGCACATCTAGCATGGAAAAGAGGCAAGCAGCTCAGAGGGAAAGGAAATGGCTTATCAGAGACCAGCAATCAGCTTCTGACCTGGTTTTATGCTGAGTTTCCTAGTGAAAAAGGGACATTTGTAGACTATCAGCACAGCACTGAACCATATTACACACACCTCCATTTATCTTCACTGAGACTAATACAGATCCTTATTGTTGGAACAATGGTGTATTTTTGTCACCCTTAATTATCAACTTCTCTGGCTGCAATTGCTTCACTTATGGAAAGGATATGCAAGGTAACAGCTCTAGAGCCTTTATGTAACCAACATTTGCAACTTGCTTTCCCAGCCCTTTTTCCCTTTCTTCTTTTTTTTTTTTTCTTTTTCTTGTATTTTTTTTATCTTTCTAAATTCTCTTACAGCTTTTCTGACTTTCTTTGGCATAGGTAAGCAGACCCTACAGCTGCACTGATGTTTTTGGAGCACAGCCTGGAGTTTTAGCAGTTTACATCATCTGGGAGTGGGCCCATGAAATTTTTAAACCACTGAAGTAAATGAAAGCAGGCAAGTGATAGAGTGACAGCACCAGACAGAGAGAATGGAGATGGCCAAGGCAGCCAAAGTCATAGAATCATAGAACCATAGAACTGCAGAATCATAGAATCATGGAATCATAGAACCATAGAACCACAGAACCATAGAACCGTAGAACCACAGAACCGTAGAATCGTAGAACCACAGAACCATAGAACCATAGAATCATAGAATCATAGAACCATAGAGTCATAGAATCATAGAACCATAGAGTCATAGAATCATAGAATCACAGAACCACAGAATCATAGAGCCATAGAGTCATAGAATCATAGAATCACAGAACCACAGAACCATAGAATCATAGAATCATAGAGCCACAGAATCATAGAAACACAGAACCATAGAACCACAGAACCATAGAACCATAGAATCATAGAATCACAGAACCACAGAACCATAGAATCATAGAACCACAGAACCATAGAACCACAGAACCATAGAATCATAGAACCATAGAACCATAGAATCATAGAATCACAGAAC
Source organism: Ramphastos sulfuratus (assembly GCA_013399055.1). Lineage (NCBI taxonomy): Eukaryota > Metazoa > Chordata > Aves > Piciformes > Ramphastidae > Ramphastos > Ramphastos sulfuratus. The sequence continues at coordinate 49,047 of WBNM01002566.1, forward strand.
CACAGAACCATAGAACCACAGAACCATAGAATCATAGAACCATAGAACTGCAGAATCATAGAACCATAGAATCATAGAATGTCAGGGGCTGGAAGGGACCTCAAAAGCTCATCTGGTCCAGCTGCCCTGCCAGAGCAGGATCACCCAGAGCAGATCACACTGGAATGCATCCAGATGGTTCTTGAACATTTCCAGAGAGGGAGACTCCACAACCTTTATTTGGAGGAAAAGCACCTGCAAGTACACTGGTACCAGGAGGCTAAACACACATACAGATTTCCTGGGGGAACTTTTTTTTTTTTTTTTTTTTAAGTGTGGCCTGTATAGAAAAACAACTTCCAGTGCTTTCCTCTGGTGACATTGGTAAGTCTTCACCATCATGTCAGCCCTGAATGCTTCCTGCACGTTTCCAGAGCATTTGCCATTCCAGTTCACACCTGCTACATGACAAAGTTCACCTTTGAGCATCCTGGAGGCCTCTGGTACAGTGTCCATTGTAACAGGAGTCCAAAAGAATGTATTTATTGCCTTTCAGCTCCTTTCTCATGCCCAGTGTAGTTGATGTTTCCAGGATGTCACTGATGGAAGGAGATAGGGGACCACCACCGCTCCTTCAGCTGCCGCACCTCTGTGCACTCAGGGCCATGAATGATCTGGATGAGGGCATTGAGTGTGCCCTCAGCAAGTTCACTGATGATACAAAACTGGGGGGAAAGGGTGGGGGTGGCTGACACCCATCAGGCTGTGCTGCCATCCAACAAGATCTGGACAGGCTGAGTGCTGGACAAAGGCAAACCACATGAAGTTCAATAAGGACAAGTGCAGGGTCCTGCATCTGGGGAGGAATAACAACAGGCACCAGTTTTTTTCAGGGTTGCTCTGCTGGAAAGCAGCNGATGATCTCTGGAGGTCCCTTCCAACCTCTAAGGTTCTGTGATTCTGTGATTCTGTGACTGAAAGTTGCCCATGAGCTCACTCTCCTCCACTGATCATCCACAAGGAGTGTGGCCTCACTCAACTTGCAGTTTCAGTGCTGGAAGCCCATGTCCTTCAGCAATCAGTCCATCATGCCAACTACCTTGCCACAGCCATTTTGTTCTCACTGCTGAGGACACCAACCCCAGTGACAATGAAGGGAGGGCTGAATTCCTTTCCCAGCCTGGCTCTGTTTGGACAAGTGATCCTTTTCGCAAAGCCCAGACAGTGTGTCTTTTCACAGGCAGCTGTAAAGCTGCATTTAATACATGTCACAGAGCACACATGGAAGCTCTAGCACATTCTGCAGTATGGGTTGTTTGTTTGTTTTTTTTTTTTTTTAGGAGCTCTGCTGACCAGCAGCTGACCTTGCCTCTTGGTGTGGCACACAGCCATCAAAGGATGGGTTCCATTCTGCCATCACTAACAACACAGAGGTCTTTAAGCATCGTGTGGATGTGGCGCTTGGGGACATGGTTTAACGTTGACCTTTCCATATCAAGTCAAAGGTGGATGATTTTGGGGGTCTCTTCCAACTAAATGTATTCTGTGATTCTGTGATTTCACTTCATGCCCTACATCTGCTTCCTCCCAAGAAGACAACTGGGTTCCCACCAGCCCTCTCCAAGAACTGGAGGAGTGGGAGTCACACCCCAAGGCCAGTAAGCAAGCACAAAGGATACAGCCCAGGCACCCCTGGTTCCTTGTCCTCCCTTGCAGCACCACAGTTTTTCCTTCCCAGTCTAAAGAGGGTGACTGCAGCCTTGAGAGGCCAAAAGGGAAGGTAAGGAAGAAAGAGCAAAGTCACCCTGAGCACTAACCATGCTGAGCAGGCTGGTCCACAGCCACCCTTCCCCATCACAGATGCTGAACAGGTCCTTCCACACTAGTCGAGGTCCACCTACACCTAAAAGAGCATCCTAAGGATCCTTGTCTAAGCCTTCAGAGGGCATTTCACTTTCCCTGAGAGCAGTTTCTAAAGTGACTGTAATCCCATTGTCCCTTTTTGACCAAATTTCCAGCAGCCACCACGGCTAGAGCTGTTGTTCCTAAACCCTTTGCCTTCCTCCTCCTCAAGTTGCCAGGCATCTCTACCCCCTCACATGAAATACCTGTGAAACCTGAGAAGTAGCTCCTGCATAATGGATATTTTATTGATAAATACCTCTCAAAAAACACCACTGGCAGGGGAGGCAACTGGGCAACATTAGGCAAATTCCTCTCGTGCACTCCCGAAAGAGGAGGTTTTCTAAGGCACAGCAGGCAGGTTTGATGAACCAAACATAATAGAAATGTCTCTGCTGCCTCTTGAAATCTCCTGCACCTCTCTCAGCTGCATCCAGGCAGAGAAAAATCACATGGAGACACTCCAGTACCGGAGCCCCTGCTCTTCAGAGAGGCAGGGCCATCACACCAGCTGCTGCCCAGTTAGGTTCACTCTGCCAAAAGGGCACCTGGGCACCCTTCCCCTGTGGAAATGCAGCCCAATCCCAGCACATGGATGTCAGCTGCCTGGTGGGGTACAGGCTCCTGCTGCCTGGCATGGCCCTGCTCCCCACCAGAAAGGCTCAGAGCAGTGCCCACACCCAGGGTTTATTACACTTGGCTGTGCCACAGAGGCGCTGCTTTCTTTCGGAGGCAACAGGCAAGGATGTGTCATCCCTCTGGGGTATTGCTGTTATCAGGCTGATAATATTCTTTCGTATTTTTGCTTTGAGGATGAAATTTGACATTTGTCTTCGGTTCCTGGATGCCCAGAAGCTCTCCAGATTTGTTCAGCTCATGCCCAGACCAGCACACACCAACCTGCAGTGTCACACAGCTCATATCCCCCAAGAGGCTTTTCCTTCCAGGCGCCACAGCATACTTGGGTTTTCACAGCAGAGGGAGCTTCTCACACAGCACTCACCACCATCTCTCTCAAACCCTCTGAAACCACAGCCTGCTTCTGACAGAACCGGCTCTGTGACAAGCAAACACGCAGGGAATCTGATGAGGGAAAGGCACTCCCCAGCCCTAGTAACCGTGGGCTGCTTCAGAACCAGAGAATCATTGAACAGCTTAGGCTTGAAGAGACCTCAGAGATCATCTGTCCCAACCTCCCCACCATGGGCAGGGACACCTCTCAACTAGCCCAGGTTACTCAAGGCCCCATCCAACCTGGCCTTGAACATCTCCAGGGAGGGGGTATCCACAACCTCTTTGGACAATCCATTCCAGAGTCTTGCCACCCTTGTAGTGAATTTCTTCCTAAGATCCAATCTAAACCTATTCTTTAATTGAAATCCATTTCCCTTTGTCCTGTCCATGGACACTCTTGGAAAAAGTCCCCCTGCAGCCTTCCTGTAGGATCCCTTCAGCTATTGTAAGGCAGCTCTAAAGTCCCCCTTAGAGTCTCCTCTCCTCCAGGCTGAACAACCCCAGCTCCCTCAGCCTATCCTCAGAGCAGAGGTGCTCCAGCCCCTGTATCATCTTTGTGACCTTCCTTTGCACTTGTTCCAGCAGATCTGTGTCCTCTCAACATCACAGAATTGTTTTGGTTGGAAAAGACCTTAAAGGTTGAGTCCAACCATCCTCTAACTCTACAAACTGAAATTAATTAATTGGCTGAATTAGGGCTTGCAGCCCTCCCAAAGTTCTTTGTTAGTCATAATAGCTATGACTATTAAAATGCTCATCCTTTCACCATCCTGATACCATTCCACAGCAGCTCTGTGGCAGGCAGTACCAGGGCTGAGAGCCTGGGTGATGAGAAGGGCTTTGAATGCTTTCAATGCCTTTCTTTGGTTCTGCTGAATGCCTCCTGATACTTTTCTTAAGAGATAGAAGTTTTCAGCTTACTTTTGCCTGCAGCTGGGATGCTCTGTACATCATTACCACCTCTTCTATGAGGGCAAGCTGACAGAGTTGGGGTTGTTCAGCCTGGGGAAGAGAAGACTCTGGGCAGACCTTATAGCACACTTCCAGGGCTTAAAGAAAAGCTGTGGGCAGACTGTTGAGCAGGGCCTGTTGTGACAGGACAAAGAGTGATGGTTTTAAACTAAAAGAAGGGAGATTTAGACTAGATAGGAGAAAGAAATTTTTTATGACAGTGGTGAAACACTGGCACAGGTTGCCCAGAGAGGTGGCTGATGCCCCCCAGGTCAGGTCAGGGCTATGAGCAACCTGATCTAGCTGGAGATGTTCCTCCTGACTGCAGGGGGATTGGGACTAGATGGCCTTTAAAGATCCCTTCCCAACCAAACCAGGCTGTGATTCTCTGGCTGTGTGTCCCTTTTACCCTGTATCCCTTTTACACGGTGCCTTTGTACAGCTGTGACCAAGTCCTGCTTGGTCATGGACAGAGCCCTGCAGAGTCTCAGCAGGGAGACCTGTGATGAGCGACGGGCAGGAGATGCTTAGCTCCAGCACGGTCAGCGAGGCTCCTCCTCTGCTCTCTGCACTCCACCTACACCAGCATGTGTGGGGTCAACTCCACCAGAGAGCTGATCCAGGCAGGAGGAAACAGCTTTAAAACCCAGTCCAAATCTTCAGTCGGATCAGTTCCCCAGCCTGTTCTACTGAGTGACAGCAGAAGCTGTACTGCACAGCATGCCCAGAACAGCACGAGTGGGTGGACAGGATGGCAGGAGCAGGAGGGGGGAAAAGGAGGGATGAGGGCTGCTTTTTTTAGGAAGCACTAACAGCTTAAACACACTTAAAATGATAATTTAATTGAAGAGACCAGGGATTTTAGTCTTATGAAGATACCAAGGGACTCCAAGCTTTTCAAACCAGATTTGCAGATGATGTTTTCCTAAGCTTACATAGACTGTTGGATGATATTTGCTCCTATCCAAAATAACTAAAATTGAAAAATGTCAGCATTTAAATCATCTGCCTCCCCTCATCCTCGTCTGATTCCTGTATTTTCCATGCTGGCATCACCAGATACACAGGCAATTTCACCATAATCTTCATGGTGATTCACTCCTCTCTTTCACATCGCTGCCTTTGAGCTCACCTACCCCTTCTTGCTGCCTAGGACCTTTACAAAACAAGAGCAGAACACTGAAAACATTATAAATACTTTTAATGGGTCTTCAGAAAAAAAGAAAGAAAAAAAAAAAACCCAACCAAACACCAACAACAATTTGAAAACAGTATTTACACTGAAGGTATAAATATCCCCTTATGAATAAATGATGCTGCTACCCAATAAGCCCTGCACTTGATCTACACTCAGAATAATAATTTATCTCCCTCAGAGAGGTTAAAATAACCACAGGGCATGAGAAATGTCTTTTCATGCATAGTTTCAGTCAGCAAACAAAATGGTAAACAAAAGCAGGTAACATAAATGGATTTAAGAAAGGAAAGAGCTAGTGGGCAGACTAGGGACAAATAAAATGAATATAATTCAGCTGGGAATAAATATAGGCTTGAGGCCATCTTCAAGCATCAGAACTGAGAAAACTGAGAGCAGTAAAAGCAGTGGGACAAAAACCAAACCTCCGAGCTGTCTGGAGGAGACTACAAGGTGTGGCTGCCTGCCACAGCTGAGTTCTGGTCCTTGATGCAGCCATCCCTTCCAGTCTGGTGTCCCCAAGTATCTCCTGTGGCTGCTAAAGGCAAAAGTGAGTATCTGTCCTGGTGACAAAGAGGAAGAGGCACCATCTGGCTTGTTAGTGTGTGCACAGGTACACGGCTGTGCTGGCATGCTCACAGAACACCCAGACACCAGGCTCCTGCCAGCCCAGCTGTGCCAGTCTCTGCCGCTCCGGGGTCCCTGGGGCTGTCACTGCCTGTGGGGAACCTCTGCCATCGGCCTCCCAAACAGCTAACCTCTTGAGGGACACGTTTTAGCTTAGAGAAAGCCTTAACTTCCTCACAGACCCTTAGGTATCTTCCCTCCCACTGCTCCGTCGTGGAGAGGGATTTTCTGCCAGGGTTTTAGAGAGCAAGCCGTGTTTTGGAGAGGGTTGTCTCTTTCTTCCTTCCAGAAAGTGGCCTGCACGGCACTTCTGACTTCCTTCTGGGACACACCTACGCTGCCAGGATCACCATCACCTACAACACTACCATCGCGAGGCACAAGAGAGGCATGCGGAGGAGTTTTGCTCCTACCCTCCCACCCAAAGCCACCAGACAGCCCCTTGCCCAGGGGACACTAGCTAGTACAGCTCCTCCAACAGAGTCGCCAAAGGCCTGTCCCCAGCCACGACTCTGGAGGTGACCTGCCTCAGGGCTCCGTCCCCCACCTCATGACCCATCCTCAAACCTGGTCAAGGATCTGATCCTGCCCTAGGGCTCGTTCCCGGTCCGGCCAGGAGTGTGACAATCCTCCGGGCCCCGTCCCAGCCCTAACCGGGAGCTCTGACCGTTCCTCGGGCCCCGTCCCAGCCTTGACCAGGGATTCCGACTGTCCCGCGGGCCCCGTCCTTGCCCCGGCCGGGTCTCCTCCCGCTGCCCACGGGGTTAACACCCTCGGCGGGGGCCGCGGCCCGGGCGGGGGCCGGCGGCCGCGGCAATGAGGGGAGACCGGGGATCGCGGCGGGGAGCCAATCGGAGCCCTCAGCGCCTGGTCCGATCTCCCCGGAGCTCTCTCATTGGTCTCTCCCCTCCCCTCGCCTCACGGCGGCGGCCAATGGGGGGTGGGCGCGCAGGGGGAGGGGTGTGGCCGGGCGGCGAGCGCGCGAGCGGCGGGCGCGGCATGGCGAGGTCCCGGCGGCCGTGAGGAAGCGCGGGCAGACGGCGGCAGCCATGTCGCCGGTGTGGTCGCTGGTGGCGGGGCTGCTGCTGCTGCTGCTATGGGTACGGCACCGCGGGCTGGAGGCCGTGCTGGTGCACCACCGCTGGGTCTTCGTCTGCTTCTTCCTCATGCCTCTCTCCATCCTCTTTGACGTCTACTACCATCTGCGCGCCTGGGCCGTCTGGCGCCTCCACAGCGCCCCGCGGCAGCACGCCCAGCGCGTCCGCAACATCCAGGCGCAGGTGAGGCCGCAGCGCAGACACGCACCTCCCCCATTCCCGGCCCGGGCGGCGGATCGGCGGAAGGAGAGTTCGGCCCGTGTCCCTCTGCTTTGCGTTCCCGCACGCCGGCGCTGTCCCGGGGGCTGACGGGACGGCAAACCCCCTCCCTCGCTACCCCGCTCCCCTTCCGCCTCTCCCGGAGCAAAGCCCGGCCCTGAATCCAGCCGCGGCAGCCGGAGTGGGAAGAGGCGAGCGGGTAAAAGGCAGCGGGTGTTTCTGTCCGTGTGGGGTGTTTTTTTCCGATCTGAAACTCCTCTCGAAGTTGCGGCGTTAACAGCTGCCGAGTCCGGCTGCGGCAGTCCGCCTGCTGCCGCCGCGACACCCTTCAGAGGGGGGTGAGGAGCGCCCCTGCCCTCACACGGCCCAGGCGCGTCCTGGGCACCTGGGTAACAGCTAAATGTTGGAACGGCTGCCTTAATGCCATCTCTTAATAACCCTTTGCATCCAGCATCTCGGCATTTTTAGTGCCGAGGGGTGATTGAAGGGGAGCTGAAACTTTTCATCCACGCAGTAAGGCAGGTATCTGCGGTGTTCCTGTGCTCTCTGGTATTCGTGATAATTCTGTCACGTCTGCTGCTGTTTTCCTCATTGACTCTCAGTTCATTGCAGATGCAGATGGATATTGATGTGCTCGGAGCTATTGGAGGGTTTGGGGCAGGGGTTTTATCACCAGCTGTAGCAGCGATTGAGCCGAGAAGAAAATGCTACAGCTGATGTTTGTTCCCCAAGTGTTAACCACTATGGCGTTGGCAAAACTGTGGCTTGCACGTTTTCCTTCTCAGCTTTTCTTTCTTTGCCCATTCATTTGCAGGCTCAGATCATTTTTTGGGTGTATTTAGGAGGAGACATCGCATTCATGTGGACCAGGCACTTAAGGACATCGTTTAGTGTGGACCTTTCAGTGCTAGATGATTTTGGAGGTCTCTTCCAGCCAGATCTATTCTATGATTCTGTGAATAACTTTCACAGAAGTGAGATTATTTGTGCCAATGCTAATAGCCCCCTTAGAGTACAGGTTTTCCTGTGGATCTTTAAAACTTTCATTCTAGTTTTCTGAATCCCATCTCAAAAAAAAAAACCAACCCAAAACCAAAATAAACCAAAACCACAACCAAAATCACAACACAAAAAACAACAGGGTATTAGAAATGCTTCCTCTATATAGCTAAATCCCTGGTTATATTTAATTTAAAACTTAAGAGCTCTGCAGAGAGACTTCCAAAGTGTCACTACTTGGAGACAGGCTTTCTTTACTGGCAAGTAGACTCACGGAATCATATGATTCAAGAGAGGTTCTTATCCCCCTCTACTCTGCCCTTGTGTGGCCTCACCTAGAATGTTGCATCCATTTCTGGGCTCCCCAGTTCTAGAGGGACAGGGATCTACTTGAGAGAGTCCAGTGGGGTGCTACAAGGGTGATGAAGGAACTGGAGCACAGCCTGATGAGGAGAGGCTGAGAGACCTAGGGCTGTTTAGTCTGAAGAGAAGACTGAGAAGGGATCTAATAAATGCATATACATACATATATATATATATATTTGAGGACTGGTGGTCAGGAAGGAAGGGACAGGGACAGCTTCTGCTCACTTGTGCCCTGCAATAGGACAAGGGGCAATGGATGGAAACTGCAGCACAGGAAGTTCCGCCTCAACGTGAGGAAGAACTTCTTTATTATAAGGGTCACAGAGCCCTGGAACAGGCTGCCCAGAAAGACTGTGGAGTCTCTTTCTCTGGAGACTTCCAAGCCCTGTCTGGATGTGTTCCTGTGTGACCTGCTCTTGATTCTATGGTCCTGCTCTGGCAGGTGGTTGGACCTGAAGATCTCCAGAGGTTCCTTCCAACCCCTAACATCCTGTGATCCTGTGAATGGTCTGGGTTGGAAGGGACCTCCAAAGGTCATGTAGTTCAACCTCTACTGCAGTCAACAGGGACATCCTCAACTAGATCAGGCTGCTCAGAGCCCTGTTGAGCCTCACCTTGAATATCTCCAGGGATGGGGCCTCAACCACCTCCCTGGGCAACCTGCTCCAGTGTTCCACTATCCTCGTGGTAAAGAACTTGTTCTAAACATGCATATAGAGGAGTAACAGTATTTCTGAAGACTTTTACAGTGAGGGAAAGATGTTTCTGGTGTGCCTTACAGCACCCAGTTCAGTTGTTCCCTCTTGCAGGTTCGGGAATGGAAGAAAGAAGGCAGCAAAAGGTACATGTGCACTGGCCGGCCGGGTTGGCTGACTGTGTCACTCCGTGTTGGCAAGTACAAGAAGACTCATAAGAACATCATGATCAACTTAATGGATGTTCTGGAAGTGGACAGTGAAAGACAGGTAACAAATTCAGCATAAAGCTTTCACCATAACTAAGCTTACGGCTTTTATTTTGTACTGTATGTATAGCTGAAGAGGAGATGAGATTCCACGAAGAATAAAGGGTTTTTTTGCATGGCTGTAGACCCACCAAATTCCAGGTTTCACAACCTGTGCTTGGATCATTCTATCCAAAAACACAGCATATGGAGTTGCTTAGCTTTTCTGTGCTGGAGCCTAAAAGACCAGATTGATTTATGGTTCGGGGGACTAAGCAACAAGATGTTGAGGCAGAGGAGGAATCACTAAACAGTTTCCACTATTTTTAGAAATGCTCTTAGGAAAGTAAGTCTCCAAATTCTGATAACAGATGGAAGTTCAAGACAGCCATATTCTGTCATCATTAATGCTGAACACTTAATTAATGAGAGTGTGTTGGGGGGGCGGAATTTGGGTTTCTTTGCTTTTTAGGTTGTTCGTGTGGAACCTTTGGTGACCATGGGCCAGTTGACTGCCTACCTGAACCCTATGGGCTGGACTGTTCCTGTGGTACCAGAGCTTGATGATCTTACAGTAGGTAAGGCTCATGATGAGACTCAGTGGTTGTTGCTGTGCAGTAACATGTTGCATTATTTCAAAGGAACCTTATGGCCTGTTGTGGTATTTATAAGCACTTACTGATTTGTTTGGTTTTGTTAAATAAGGCTTAAAAGTCATGCCCAGAGCTTAACAGTGGAGGTTTTGTTCCCATAAACCACCTTCATTTTAGAGTGCGTCGCATTGGATTTGTTTTGTGCTCTCTTGCTAGGTGGCCTGATCATGGGGACTGGCATTGAGTCTTCATCCCATATCTATGGACTTTTTCAACACACCTGTGTGGCTTATGAACTTGTTCTTGCTGATGGAAGCCTTGTGAGATGCTCACCAGTAAGACAAAATGTTATTTTGCTATCATTTACAATGTGGTTGACAGTTACCGGTATGGATATATGATTGAGTATGACATACTTTTTGCAGACTGAAAATTCAGACCTATTTTATGCAGTGCCTTGGTCTTGTGGTACTCTGGGTTTCCTGGTTGCAGCAGAAATAAAAATGGTTCCTGCCAAGAAATATGTCAAAATTCACTACCAGCCCGTGAGAGGACTGCAGAAGATTTGTGAAAAGTTTACTGAGGAGTCTAAGAAAAAGGAGAATAGTTTTGTGGAAGGACTCGTGTATTCTTTGGATGAAGCAGTCATCATGACAGGAGTCTTGACTGATGAAGCTGAGCAAAGCAAGGTAACTAAAGGGAAGTTACTCACCAAGTCAAAAAACATCCCCAGAATTCAAATAAAGCTGTATTATACACCAATAAGAAAACAGAATCATTGTAAGATTGGAACAGTCTCTTAACCACGGGATTAAAAGGTAGATCTCTCCAGCAGAAGGGTTTAACTCATAGCTCTTTGCTACTACAGCAGAGGCTGTAGTCTGAATCTCTTCAATCAGGGAGAAACGACCCACTGATTTCATTATGAAAGCAAATAATTAGCCTACAGCCTGTTCATTGCAGTACCTAGGGAGGGAGCAAAGTCACTTCCTTCAGACACAGAACAGTGCTGGTTTACGCTGCAGTTATTCAGAGGAGCTCTTACACAGCGGTTAGTTATTCAGAGGAGCTCTTCCCCCAGCAGGCTTTTAATACAGTGTGTATTTGTAAAACACATCAGGGACCTGCTCCTTGTTCACTGCATCCCTCAGCCTGGATGTTTCTCCTCTGCCATGAGACTTTGAATGATGAGTTGAGAGGTTGGTATTTTAGGAATCCGTTTCTGTCACATTCATGATCTCTTGATTAAGCTGATAACAGGCAAGCTTTGCAAGCCTTACTTAAAGTGAAATGGCAAGGAAGGTAATAGGGAGCCATTTCTGTGGGGAAATGAAGGCTCCCCGGGTCTCTTGTGACAGCCTCATTCAAACTGTCACAGCAGGTACAACAGTTACTCCTCACAGGGAAGGAGTTTGGGGATGTACTTAGCATTGCCTCAAGGTGTACCTGTTACCTGTGGTGGTGTCTGCTAATGAGTGCACATTTCCTTGTAGATAAACAGAATTGGTAACTACTACAAGCCGTGGTTCTTTAAGCATGTGGAGCAGTATTTGAAAGAGGACAGGACTGGCACAGAGTTCATTCCCTCCAGACATTATTACCACAGGCATACACGCAGCATCTTCTGGGAACTCCAGGTAAGACCAGTTCCAGAACTAAAACAACACCTGCACAAAGGAGCACTGCTGTCTCCCAGTGTGGGCACAGTGTAGCTTCTTCCCTTGGCTGCACAACTGCCTTTCCTGGCAGGAAAAAAGGAGGTGTGAAACTTAAGAGAACTTGAAAAATCCTTCCTTTGGGCAAAACAAATCCAAAGGCACTTCTTTACATACAATCATAGAGTCACTGAGGCTGGAAAAGACCTTTAAGATCATCACATATAAGGCATTGAGTCATAACCTCCTGATTTCCCTTGCAGTGCTTTTCTGAACTTAAGCCTTAAATACAGGTTTCAGTGTTAAGCTTTTAAAGCTACCAAGCAGTTGCCAAAGACAGACAATGGGAAAATAACATGAGGGTGAAACTGGCTGAAAATTGGCCCTGGCCAAGCTCAACAACAGTAATTAGGCAGTAAAGGTCATTACTTAGGTTTTCATAAACATACTCACTGTGAGTTACCTTTACACAAAGCTTTATTTGGCATTGTGACAGATCCCTGTTGCTTCATTTTGAATCTCTAGAGTGAGATACTGGGTTCTCTCAGCGCCCAGAGAAGTTAAATAGGAGCTGGCTGTGCAAGAAGTACTTAAAACTTGACAGCTTTATAATGCCTTGAAGACCTGACCTTGTGTGTGTTTATTTTCGCAAGAGTTCCCTGAGTTAAGCTTTATCTTCCCTCCTTCCTTAGCTGTTATAAGATAGTGGCCTGTTCTCTGGGCTTCATTCTGTGAAGGTATTTGGAGCTGATTTGTATGACTGAAAATCAGTCAGTGTAATTAGGGGTGTTCAGGGCAGGGCTGCCTAGCCAAGTTCATTCCAAGCCTTTTGTATCTGTTCATAGAATCACAGAATGGCTCAGGTTGGAAGGGACCTCAGAGATTATGTACTCCAACCTCCATGTCATGGGCAGGGACACCTCTCAACTAGACTTAGCTGCTCAAGGCCTCATCCAACTTGACCTTGAACATCCCCAAGGGAGGAAGCATCCACAACCTCCCTGGGCAGCCTATTCCCAGAGTCTCACCACCCTCATCTTGAAGAACTTCCTAAGCTCCAGTCTAACTCTGCTCTCCCTCAGCTTCAAACCATTCCCCCTTGTCCTGTCTCTAGACAAACTGATGAAAAGTCCCTCTGCAGCCTTCCTGTAGGATCCCTCCAGCTATTGGAAGGCAGCTCTAAGGTCCCCGTGGAGCTTTCTCTTCTGCAGGCTCAACAACCCCAGCTCCCTCAGCCTGCCCTCATAGCAGAGGTGCTCCAGCCCTTGGATCATCTTTGTTTAGCAAAACTATCAGCAGTTAAATTCATTGAAAATCTAAGTTAAATCTGGTCCGAGCATTCTGAAGTGTTGTCCTTTGGCTTGCTTGCATGCTCCTAAGTCCCATTCTTTTTCCTTCCTCTTTCAAGGACATCATTCCTTTTGGCAATAACCCTGTTTTCCGTTACCTCTTTGGCTGGATGGTTCCTCCAAAAATCTCTTTGTTAAAACTGACCCAAGGAGAAGCCATTCGAAAGCTGTACGAGCAGCACCACGTTGTGCAGGACATGCTGGTGCCAATGAAGAGCCTTGAGAAATCCATCCAAACCTTCCACGACGACCTTCATGTGAGAACATGCTTTTTAAAACACTCTGTGGGGTGAGGACTGTGGCTCTTGACCTTAAGGCTTAAGAATCTGCCTGCGTAAAAGGTCATTATTGTATCCTGGGGACTGCTGTGCTTTGTGAGTCTGTGGTGCAGAGCTTTCTGAAAACAAACCAAAAAAATAAAAAAGACGACCTTAAAGTGATTTGAACTTTAGTAGAAGCCCAACACTTGTATGAGATTCTTTTCTCTTAGTAAATCCTGGTTTTACTCTCACCTAAAAAGACTGCCACTAAACCCCAACTGTAGGAATTAATTTCCCTTTCTTAGTTTTATTTTTTAATTTATTTTAGTGTAAGAAGTGCAAACTTAACAATTTCCATTTTAGACTGACCTGGAAAAGAAAACTTCATTTTCTTTTTACTTCTAGTGTGTATTCCAGGTGTTGCTTTGGGATTAGGGATTTTCTTCTATTTCAAATATTTAAGGGGGAGGAGGTGTAATTCTAGGAGGACACAGCACACATTCTGAGCATCTCAATATGTTGGTGTTACTGTCATTAGAAAGCACAGCTGAGAACCACAGCAGGAGCAGTGCACATTTTGGTCCCAAGCTGGGAAGAAGTCCTCTTAGGTCTTCACTTTGTCATCTTATTAAGGCATAGCTCAAAGGATTGGCTCGTTAAACACAAGTGATAACATGTTTTCTTTGCAGGTGTACCCTCTCTGGTTATGTCCTTTCATATTGCCTAATAATCCTGGTATGGTCCACCCAAAAGGAGATGAAACAGAACTCTACGTGGATATAGGAGCTTATGGAGAGCCCAGAAGGAAACAGTTTGAAGCCAGGGCTTCAATGAGGCAAATGGAGAAGTTTGTAAGAAGCATGCATGGGTAAGGATTCCCACTCCTTAGAACAGTAACAGTGCCATATAATTTGCACCTGTGTGGTTTAATTTCAGTTGTTTAATCCCACAGAACTTTAATGTTGCAATCATATAACAACCGTGGTAGCTGAAAGCTAACTTCGCTTAGTAACTGTGGTGTTACGGCTTTCACGCATGATTTTACTCCTCCTGTTTGATTGCAAAACCAAACAAGTGAGGGCGGTGTCTGAAGTTCCTGCAGTATACTTGGGGGCCAGGTGGCTTCACATTACCTGTGTGTCCTTTCAGCTCTGGGATTGGAATCTCTGCTGCAACAAAATGCATGCAGCCAGGTGCAGAAAGCCCTTGGCAGGTCTGTGCTGGCCAGCTGCTGTCCAGTACTGGTGTTGGTATGGGTCAGTGACTGCTCTCAGAGTCCTCAGCGGGGCAGCCACCCAGCTTGCACACTGCAGCTGCCGTGTTCCGGGACGGTTCAGAGCAGGGGCAAACCCAGCATTGTCTTGGCCACAGTCCCTCTAGAAATTCCACAGGCTTCTTACAGTCTGCACAGCCTCTCAGACTGCCCTTGGAGTTGTTTTGCTCTCCGCAGTCCTTGCAGCGTCAAGCTGCAGCCCTGCCCCGTCCTTGCCTGGGGAGGCCAGCCTTGGCTGTCCCCTGCAGTCCCTGTGTGCTGGTGGCAGCCTTCCCTCTCTCACAACTTGTGCTTGCTTTTCCCTGCCCTAATTCCTATCACATAGGACCGTGGTAGGCGTCAGATATGTGCCCACCATCTGTCACAGGCTCGTGCCAGCCTAATTTGCTATAGTAGTGTCAGTGGAGAAGCAGTTAGAGGCTTGTTTCTCAGGAACAAAAACAACTACAGGGTATTTTTACACCATCAGTATAATTTATCCACATATCTGGTTTGACCTACTTCTCAGTCTAACAGTCACTATATCCCATGTGGCTGAGCAGCAATGGTGAGGCTGCTTCAAGATGATTTGAAGTGTGTTGAGTGACTTCAGCTGCAATAAAGGGTCTGCCAGAGAACAAAGCAACTGAAACATTCTTCTAAGCTTTTATGTTAACTAAGCTTTTAATTAATTATAGCTCTGTTCCAATAGAGTTTTGTCTCCTTTCTATCTGTCACTGGGAAATGAGCAGTGGATAAATACTTGGAGTTTTATAATCAGGCACGACAGCAGAGCTTTGTGCAAGAGTTTGTGTTTTACTGCTGTGCTGTGATGTCAGCTGCATTTCAGAATGCAGAGTGCAAACATGATGGAGATTGCACAGGTAAATACAGGTTTTATTTCTTGTTGTAAATAGGCCTCGAGCCAGAAATGTGCCCCTGTGGCCAGGAAGCCCAGTGGCATCCTGGGGTGGGTTAAAAGGGTCCGCGAGTGGCGAGTGGGTCCAGAAAGGTTCTGCCCCTCTGCTCTACCCTGGTGAGGCCACATCTAGAATATTGTGTCCAATTCTGGGCCACTCAACTCAAGAAGGACCTCAGAGAACTGCTCGAAACAGTCCAGTGCAGAGCCACAAAGCTGCTGAAGGCAGTGGAACATCTCCCTGCTGAGGGAGCTGGAGCTCTGTAGCTTGGAGCAGAGGAGCCTGAGGGGTGACC
The DNA here is from genome assembly GCA_013399055.1 of Ramphastos sulfuratus. Lineage (NCBI taxonomy): Eukaryota > Metazoa > Chordata > Aves > Piciformes > Ramphastidae > Ramphastos > Ramphastos sulfuratus. The sequence continues at coordinate 64,663 of WBNM01002566.1, forward strand.
TTAGTCATGTTGATCTTAGTCATCAACATATGAAGGACAGTGTTGGGAGGACAGAGCCAGGCTCTGCCTGGGGATGTCCAGTGACAGGACAAAGGGCAATGGGTGCAAGCTGGAGCAGAGGAGGTGCCATGGGAACAGAAGGGAAAACTCTTTCACTGTGAGGGTGCCAGAGCCCTGAAGCAGGCTGCCCAGAGAGGTTGTGGAGTCTCCTTCTCGGGAGACATTCAAAACCCACCTGGATGTGTTCCCGTGTGACCTCCCCTGGGTGATCCTGCTCTGGCAGGGGGATTGGACTGGATGATCTTTCCAAGTCCCTTTGAACCTCTAGCACTCTCTGATTCTGTGACCTTTGTTACACTGTGCTTCATTTACACTAGGAATTTATCTTCTCAGCCTGGTCTGATTTGGCAGACTTTTGCCTTTCCAGTTATATTCTCAACCCCAGTTCAGAGAAACCGTAAGAGGTCAAAGAACACTTTGTTATATCTGCTGGGAGAGCATTTTGTAACACAGGCTAACACGAGATGCCATGGCTGGACCTCCATGGATCATAAGACAAGCTAAAAAAATACTTCTTTACTTAGAAGCTGGAATTAAAAAGTTTTGAATGGCAGAAAAAATAGGAAAGCAGGCTTTCAGAAACAGCTAGAAAAGTATTGGGTGAGGAAAGTTTAGGCTGTGGGTGGGTTTTGGTGCAAAGGAGTCATACTCTTGATTTGGGGCAGCTTTTGAAGTTCTCTCTAGGCTGAGTTTCTGAGAAGAGTTGTTGAAGTGCAAGTTGACAGGAGATCTGCCTGGTTAGGGTCACAGAATCATAGAATGGTTTGAGTTGGAAGGGACCTCCAGAGGTCATCTAGGCCAGCACCCCTCTATGGTCAGCAGGGACATCCTCCACTAGATCAGGTTGCCCAGAGCCTTGTCCAGCGTTGAATATCTTCAGGAATGGGACCTCAGCTACCTCCCTGGGCAACCTGTTGCAGCATTCCAGCACCCTCGTGGTGCAGAACTTGTTCCTAACATCCAATCTAAAATCTGCTGTTCTCTCATTTCATTGCCCCTCCAAACATGAACCACTCTCTACACACAAATTTTTTTTTAGCCTTTCTTCTTTTCCCTTTGCAGTGGCAAAACTAATGAAGGAATCAGTCAACATATTGGTGACTAAAGAAGTGTTCTGAGCTATACTTTAAAAGCAAGTTATTTGAATTGCTTTCTTATGCCACCTCCCCCTTCACCACAACGACTGTGGCAATATTCTACTCTTTTCAGCATTACAGAGCATTTCCTCTTGGGAAAGAAATGATGGTAATGTAAAATCCAGAAAATGGAAGTTTGTGTGTCCCAGCACGATCCATGTGAGCAGTTGCATTTGCTTGTTCTCAAAAAGGATTCTTGATAGGGTTTTTGGTTCACAGGATCACAGAATGGTAGGGGTTGGAAGTGACCTCCAGAGATCATTGAGTCCAACCCCCCTGCCAGAACAAGATCACCTAGGGGTTGAGTATTTGCTGTTCATAGCTTACCCTGAATGTTGATGTTGCGTTCCAAGTCTTGTGACATAATTAATGCTGAATCTGTCTCTTTTGTTTCTCCCCGCCCAGTTTCCAGATGCTGTATGCAGATTGCTATATGACTCGTGAGGAGTTCTGGGATATGTTTGATGGTTCCTTGTACCACAAGCTGAGGGAGGAGATGAATTGCAAGGATGCCTTTCCAGAAGTGTATGACAAAATCTGCAAAGCTGCAAGGCACTGAGCCTGGGTGACCTAATCAAGCAATCAGGGAAAGATGAATTTACCTATAGCTAGTCAGTATATCTGTTAAAACAACAACAACAACAAAGCTTTATTGCTCTCCAAATAAGCTCCTTCCTGTCTATGTTTGAAGACATGAATTCCTGCTTTATTCTTTTTATGTTTAGTATTTCTTTGTATGTTTTAAAACCCATTTTCCAAACTCAAAGTGATTGTTTTTAAGAGATCTCAAGTGCTGGCCTTTGTATCTTGATGTAGGGGACATAGGTGAGCTCACCAGTTTCCAAGCGCTGGAACAACTGCCTGAAGAGAACTGGAGTGACACCAGCTGTAGGCTATAGCTATTGGAGACGGTGGGGAGGGCTCAGAAATAGGTGCCAAAACTGAAAGCATTGTCAAATGAATGATGGTGTTTAAAACCGTTTGCCTCCAGTGGGAAACCTGTAGGACAGCTCAGCCACAGCACCGCCAGCTGTAGGGCGCTGAGTGGTGCCGTGCTGTCGGTGTTCTACTGTGTCATTGGCTCAGCAGAGCAGTGAAACTCCCTGACAGCAGACCTGAGTGCTGGGGAGTGGGGGTGGGGGGGTGAGGAAAATGCTTTTTACTTGTGCCTATCAGATTTGTACTGATTTTGGTTATGAAGTGTAAGTGGGTGTAGGTTTTAGCTACTTTGTAACTGGCTAACAGTGCGTTGCTGGGGGGGGGGTTGGTCTCTCCCCCCACCAAATATCAATGTTCTGGCTTTGCAGACTGCCGAAGAAATTGCTGCTATTTCCTAGAGCCAAGCTTTAATTTCAGTTTTTACTCGTCGTGGATCTGTTCGTTTGGATTTTTTGAGGGGTTTTGGTTGTTGCTTAATTTTAGTGCCTTATAAAATACTCGGTTGGAGGAAGACATGGGTTATTTCACACCCGTCAGAGGAGGAGGTCAAGGCTTTATTTAGAGCAGGTGGCTGTGGATAAGGAGAGCTCTTGTGGCTCTTCAGTACACACAGGCTTAAGTTCTGACTCGAGTGACCTTTTTGGTTTTTTGTTTTAGCTGGAGTAAATTGATAGGCTCTGTAAAAGGACTGTTTCAGTCACCTGGAGAGGAAATGGGCAGCGAATGCTGTTGGGTTCACTTCTGCCTGCTCGCTGGTGAGGAGGGTACACTCACTTCAAGTGAAGAAGTGTGGGAATGTTTTGACCCTGTAGCCAAAAACACATGGTTCAGAACCAACCCTGTGTCTTGTCCAAGCAGTACTTAAAACTGTTACTTGAAACCTTGCTGATCTTGAGGGAGAAGAAAGTAATTTTCTTGAGGCTTGGGTGAGGTGAAGAAGTTTTTCAATAGTTCCCAGTGGGAGGCATGATTTTCGTATGAGTGCTAAACCAATGATTTTATTTATTGATAGATGGATGTTTATGGTCCAGATGAAACCAATGATAAAGCAGTGACAAGAAGAAGCGTGGCCTGTTGCTCAGTGATGCATGCTGGGTGCAAATCAGGTACCCCTTAGAATACCCCGTGAGGGCCTGGGAGCAGGAGCAGCCTGCGGAGGGGAGACGCAGCCAGCACAGAGCCTGCGGTGCTGCCCGAGCTACGCTGGGGTTGTGTCAGTGATCCAAGGGCATCTTCTACACCCTGCCAGGCTTTGGGGCGCATGGGAAGGCAAACACTGATTCCTGGAGTGTAAGCTGCCCTCCTGCTCCTGGGGCAGAGCTGTGCTTTAGCCCAGCGATTGTAACACAAGCTGCAAAGAGCATGAGAGGGTTTGGTTAGCTCTGACAGGGGCGATGTGGAAGAGCTGGAGGATATGCAAATCCCTTTCCTTAGGCCGTGTTTCTCTCACATACTGATGATCTTTAGGTATGCACTGTATTTGGGTTTTTTCACTCCTTAATTTATTGGCAAACGCTGTTTGGGGTGATTGGGTGCTGTCCCTGTGCCTGTCACACACCCGCGTCATGGCTGTGGCTCTTCATTTTCAGTTGTACGGGCTGTTACAATAAAAGATCTATCCAGCACACTGCTCCACGTGGTGTCTTTCAGCGGCCGAGTACTTAACAGTTCAGCAGGTCTCTGCATCGTTTTCTTCCCCTTGATTGTGTTGCCACAAGTGGCCAGTGTCTGGGTAAGAGACCAGAGGCATGGCAGAGCACAACCCTGGTGCTGCACACAGCTTTGAAGGAATGCTTTCGAAATCTGTGAGGCTGCACTTACCTACCCCAAGACACCTGCACAAAACAAACACCTTGCAGCTGAGCCTTAACCCTTCAGTTATGCCCTGCCAACTCCACATACCCTCATGATGTGGCCAGCAGGGCAAGGGAGGGGATTCTCCTCCTTTATNATTATCCTGATCTTTCCCCACCCCTCACCTCATTCTTTCCCCTTGACATGCCCAAGGAGGACAGAACCCCACTTTGGACCTAGGAGCTACAGCTGTTGACTTGGAGAGCTGCTTCATTCTCACCCCACACTAATAAATCCCTGGTTTGAATGAGCAGCCACAGAAGCAAAGGATGAAGATTCAGTGCCTCCTTCAGCTTGAGAAGTTTCACATCCACATCTTCTGTTCCCTTGAAAAATGCCTCCACGGCAGCCCTGTAGGCTTAGCTGGATGTATTCCTGCCCCTCCCTTGATCACCACTGGTGGATCATCTTCCAGTGTGTTCTTCCCAGAGAGAAGCTACAGGGCTTTCTCCTGAGATCCAGGCTGACAAATGCCTTGGCTCTGCTTGAAACTGCAGCTGAGGTGCCCAACCCCTCTGTTGGCCCTGACAGGCTGTCTCACAGCCCTCTCCTTACCTACAGCCTGCACTCGCCCCCATCACTGCTCAGGCAGCTCCCTTGTCCTGTCTCTAGCCACCTTCTGCAGCCTTCCTGTAGGATCCCTTCAGCTATTGGAAGGCAGCTCTAAGGTCCCCCTGCAGTCTTTTCTCCAGGCTGAACAACTCCAGATCCTCCATTCCATCTCCATAGCAGAGGTGCTTCAGCCCTTGGATCATCCTTGTGGCTTGCTCTGGACTTGCTCCAGGACAGGATTCAGTGGGACCAAATTATTGGCTGCATTCATCTGGTGAACAGAGCTCTTAAAAGCCTGCCTATTGCCTCAAAGCAGGGCTGTAGCTTGAAAAGTGATTTTGGAGGTAGTGCTGTTTGATCAGAGAGATGTGTTTGAATGTCAGGGCCTGCTGATCGTTCAGATGGCTTTTTATTCCTGCTGGAACTGCAGGGGTAGCAAAGCTGGCCAATATTGGAAGCTCCTTCACCACAGGGTAGCTAACTTCTGCTTGCACTCCTGAAGGCTGCCGAGTTCCATTTATCCAAGACTGATTCCTAACTACTCTCTGGAGATCAAGAAAGACCTTTGCAGAGCTGTCAGCCCATGGAGGCACCACAGCAGTTTGCTAATCTTGGCCACAAGCAAAGGTGAGAGCAGAGGACTCCTCGAGGTCCCTCATTAGTACACTTCTGACTGCTCCCCAGGGGCTTCGAAGCCCTTTGTGGTGAAACTGAGCCTTGTTATCTGCCTTCCTCAGATGAGTAAACCAAGGCGCAGCCTGAGAAGGTGAATGTTGTCCAGAGCTGTTGACAGCCCAGTGTCAGCACTGGGACTGAGTCCAGACAGCCTGAGCATCCATCCACCTCCCCATTCCCTCCCAGGCTGCCTCCTCAAGCTTGATGGAAACAGCCCTCGCCTCTGCTGCAGGCAGATTGCATTTCACAAGACACCACCACCTGCTCTGGCACCTGTGAAACCTCTTGGGAGCCAGCAGTTCCTAACCCTCTCACCACTCACGCTGTGGGAAGGCATGAAGGTCTCCTCTCTTCCCTGGGAGAGGAAGGGTGCAACAGTGCCAACCTCCCTGTCTCCAGATGTATGCCTCCATGGGGCTGCCAAGTGTTTCTCAGCCCTGATCCAGTGCTTTAACCACACCATCAGCCCAGCCCATGCCAGCTGTGGTGTCAACAGCGTTCACTCAGCCATCTCCAAGATGGCTGTAAGGCAGTGTGTAGCTGCTTCCAGCCCCCTTGCCTGCCAGACTCACTGCAAGTAGGCATCCTGCTTTGGGTTGCTCAGGTACCACTGTGCTTCACACTGGTACAGGCTCTGGTGTCTCATCTTCTGAAGGGCTTTCTCATGGTTGGTGATGTCATAGCAACCAACACCTATGGGGTTCAGGAAAAAGAAGGTCTCCTGTGTTTCCCCATCCAGAGGGAGTGTTGGGGATGCGAGTGGGGCAAAACTAGGTAGTGCCTTCCTGTGGCCATGCCTTCACTTGCAAAAAATCATAGCACTGTTAAGGTTGGAAAAGATTCTTGAGATCATCAAAGTTCAGCTGTCACCCCAGCACTGTCAAGTTCACCATATCCCTCAGCAGCACATCTGCATGTCTTTTAGATGTCTGCAGGGGTGGTGCCACCTCCACCACAGAATCACCGAGGCTAGAAAAGACCTCCAAGATCATCAAGTCCAACCTATCACCTAATCCTTCTAATTAACTAAACCATGGCACCAAGTGCCACATCTGATATTTTCTTACAGACCTCCAGGGATGGTGACTCCACCACCTCCCTGGACAGCCTGTTCCAACCACTAACCACTCTTTCAGTGAAGAAACTTTTCCTGCTCTCCAGTCTAAACTTCTCCTGGTGCAACATGGATCCACATGGATCTTCATCCTCCACCTCCACTGAGATGGGAGACCAAAGGACCTCACCAGCATACCTGCCCTCAAACACTGGCATGCCAGCCCTAGGCTTATCTCTTGTGAGCCTGGATTTATTCTTTTCCCCCTTCAAATCCAGTTTAAGGCTTTAACTGAGCCCTGCTAGCTCCTGTGCAAGGATCTTTTCCCCTCTGTGGGCTTTGGCAGCTCTCTGAAGTTCCCCTGCCCTGTGCACCGTGCTGCAGCACTACACTGCAGATCATGCCAGCACTGGAGCTGCTCACCTCACCAGCTCATAACCAGTATGTGGCATACCCTAATCAAATCAAACCTGGATTGCAGGGGAGGGAGGAGAAGACACAGTGCTGGATGTTGGCCTGGCCAGTCCCCTCCACGAGCAGCTCTCATCCCAGCAGCTGGTAAAGAAGTCTGTTAGCTCAGTGGACTGGAGCACACTTCCCAGTCACCCACTGCTAGCTGCAGTGAAGGGCTGCCAGGTCACCACCTCCCCACTCAAGCCTACTCTGGCACGATCCCCAGCAATTAGGAAGACGTCTTCATCCTTGACCTCTTTCAAGTTGCCCACTCTGCTGGATAAAGGAGAGAAGCCACGTGAAAGGCTGCTCCTCATCCCCAGCCAAGCTGGACTGTTTCACACTGAAGCTTTCCCTGTCTGCTTTGAGCCCTTTTAGGCTTTGTTCTGGTTCTCCACAGGGAAGCTGCTGAGATGAATACAGCTCCAGGAACAGGTGGAAGGGCTGCTACCTGCACTGGCTCTGCAATGTGCTGCTGATGCTGCTAGAGGGAAAAACTGGCTTTCGAGCAGCACAATGTCACTCTCTGGGAGGATACAAGCTGCTCCTGGTACCTAAAAGGACTCAAACCCAGCTGCCCTCATCCATGAAGTGTATCTGCTTGCTTGCAGCTGATGCAAGCAAAGCTAATGGGAAAGAGTAGCTGAGCATGCCTCAAAAAGAGCTTGAGGGTACAGGCTGTGTGGTGGCTGCTGAGCCCCTTCCCCTCTGCTCAGCACCAGCCAAGCTCACCTGTCTGCAGGCAGTATGTGCTCAGCATGCTGCTGTACACAGAGCACCTCTCCCTTCTTCTGGCAGGACACTGGGCTGTGGGACATTATTCACAATGTATGCTTTAGCAACTCATTCTGGGCAAGAACAGCAACAGCCAGACAGGAGCTCTTCTCCTCTCTTATGGATGGGGATCTGGCCAAGTCACACAGGTTCCTTTGGTACTCAACAGGGAGAGAAAAGCACCTTCTAAAGAGGTCCTTGGAGGAGTTTCATCCTCTCACCCAGGGGTGCTGGTAAATGGATTGAGGATGCTCATGGAGTAAGCTCAGAGCCTGACTATTCCTGTGTAGCTCTCTCACTGCCATGCTCATTCACTTACATGGTTCCCAGTGAAGAGAAGGTAGGACTTTCTGTCGAACCTCTTGGCAGATGACCAGAATGGGGGTTGGTTGGAGCACACTGATCTCCCAAGGGGCTTTGGGTTGTAGGAACCTGGCCCCACTGCATACTGTACAGAAGGAAACCTGTTACACTTCAGTTTGTTTGGAAAAAGAGATAACAACATTGGAGAGCCAGTCAGCCATCCTTCCACCCACCCATCCCTCCACCCACCCATCCATCCATCCACCCACCCATCCATCCATCCATCCATCCATCCATCCACCCACCCATCCATCCACCCATCCATGCACCCACCCATCCATTCATGCATGCATCCATCCAAGGCCTAATGTATCCCACCCCAGGCACCTGCTCACCCCTCGTCACCAGGCAGTGCCAATGTCCCTGAACCCACTGACCATGTCCCTGGGGCACTGACTGAGTGTGACCCAGCAGATCCTCTCTGTGGGGCAGCCTGGGCTCCTCGGCAGGGTGCTGAAGCAGCCTTTCTTCCTATTCCCCTTCAGCATCAGCTCATCCACAAAACCCTTGACAGGGACAGTGCTCAGCTTGCTGTCTCTCTTCTGCTGTGACAAAAGCACAGCCTGAGAGGCTCCAGCAGTGATGGTCTCTTGGGCCACCTCGTCCATCCCATGCCACAAGAGCTCACAGGCACCAACCCTCTCTCCTGTGCACTGCCTGCAGCCCTCTCGCTCCCCAGATGCTGCTGCACAGCCTTAGCTTTCCATGATCCAAGGGAAAGAGTAAACTCCAAGCAGGACAGACCCTGGTGGCAATCAGCTCTGTGCTGGCAGTGCCACAGCTCATGGGGAAGCCCTGTCGTGCAAGACACCTCTGACCAACGCACCTTCTAGGCTTGATGGCCACGGCTGGCAGGCTTGGGCTTGTCCCTCGAGGAAGCCTTGCGGAGGCTGAAGCTGCCTGCCCGCCGCAGCCCTTCCTCGATGCTGCCACGCAGCTGGTAGGTGCCAGGCCCCAGGCCGCTGCCCTGCAGGCATGGAGACAAAGGCAGGAGGGACTGCGCTCAGTGGTGGACAAGGGCCACCCACCGGCGTGTGCCCAGGGCAAGGGGCAGGACTCGCCGTGGCTGGCGGCAGGGCACACTTGGGTGTCCTGCTGTCCATCAGTCCCCGAGTGCCGGCGGAGCGCTTCTCCCTCTCCTCCAGGCGGGCGCAGGGGTTCCCCTGGGGCCCGTACGTGCCGGGGCCAGGGAAGCAATCCTGTGGGAAAGGTAGGGTGGATGTGGGCAGCCTTGGCAAGGGGGACAGCCCCCAGGCTGGCAAGAGCAGAAGGCACCCGTGGCAGGTCCAAACCCTTGCAAAGGGCTGGTTCAAACACATGAAGTTCAATAAGGACAAGTGCAGGGTCCTGCATCTGGGGAGGAATAACAACAGGCACCCGTACAGGTTGGGGCTGCCCTGCTAGAAAGCAGCTCCATGGACAAAGACCTTGGAGTGCTGGTGGGCAGCAAGTTCTGCATGGGCCAGCAATGTGCCCTTGTGGCCTAGAAAGCCAATGGCATCCTGGGGGGCAGCAAGAAAAGTGTGGCCAGCAGGGCTAGAGAGGTTCTTCTCCCCCTCTACTCTGCCCTCGTGAGACCACACCTGCAATACTGTGTCCATTTTGGGGCTCCTCAGTTCAGGAAAGACAGAGACCTGCTGAAGAGAGTCCAGTAGAGAGCCATGAGGATGATCTGGGGACTTGAGCATCTCCCCTGTTGAGAGAGACCCTGGGGCTGTTTGGAAGACGAGAAGACTGAGAGGAGATTTTATCAACGTGTCCAAATATCTGAGGAGTGGGTGTCAAGTGGCTGGGGCCAAGTTCTTTTTCAGTGGTCAGCAGCAAAAGGTCAAGGAGCAACAGCTACAAACTGGAACAGAGAAGGTTTCAGCTCAACATGAGGAGAAACTTCTTTGTAGTGAGGGTGACAGAGCCCTGGAGCAGGCTGTCCAGAGAGGTTGTGGAGTCTCCTTCTCTGGAGACTTTCCAAACCCGCCTGGATGCATTCCTGTGTGAACTACCCTAGGGGATCCTGCTTTTGGCAGGGGGGTTGGACTGGACGATCTCTGGAGCTGACTGCCAACCTCTAAGGTTCTGTGATTCTGTGATTGTCTGGAGTCACCAGACCAGAGCCAAGCACTGTTCCCCTGCACCTCCGGTGCCAGGCATGTCCTACCTTGCGGCCGTCCCTGAAGCATGGCTCCCTGGTGTGGCAGATGCCCCGGGGGCTGCAGGGACGTGTCTCCTGCAGAAAGTCCCTGATGGTGTAGGTTCCTGGGCCCAGCCTTTCCTGCTGTAGGAGAGGAGCGGGGAGGGTGAGGACAGGGTTGGGCAGCACTTGCCTGCTCCACACACCCCCAGCAGATGTGCACAGAGGGCAGCTCAAACCCAGCTCTTACCTAGCGTTTGAGCTTCCTCTTTGTCTCCTTGAGCTGGAAAAGGGGCAGCTGACTAAGTCAGGAGACCCTCTGTGCTCTGGGCCTGACAGAGTCTGATGCTTCTCCCTGCAAGGCAGAGCCAGAGCACTGACATCGGCAGCGCCGGGACCAGAGCTCCGCCAGCTGTGGCTCTTCAACTGGTTGAGGAGGGATAGACATGGGGATCTGCTGCTCCATATCCTGCTCCTCCGAGCTCTGTGCTTGCTGAGCACCAGGAAGACAGCAGTGAGCTCCAAGGTGAGCAGCCCATTTCCCACACCTCCACCCTGGGCTGCTCCCAGCCTGGGCTGGGTGTTCTGGACCATCATGTGCAAAGCGTTCCTGTGCAAGAAGCTGCTTCACAGGAGACACAGACACTGTGGGTGGTGAGAAGAGCTACACCAGCAAATGTGGCTCTTCCCACATGTCCAGGCAAGTCTGGCTGGTGACCTCACCTGGCTGCCCATGTCCCCAGAATGGCAGCTCTGGTCCC
>WBNM01002566.1:76983-136138 GCA_013399055.1 Ramphastos sulfuratus
TTGCTGAGCACCAGGAAGACAGCAGTGAGCTCCAAGGTGAGCAGCCCATTTCCCACACCTCCACCCTGGGCTGCTCCCAGCCTGGGCTGGGTGTTCTGGACCATCATGTGCAAAGCGTTCCTGTGCAAGAAGCTGCTTCACAGGAGACACAGACACTGTGGGTGGGGAGAAGAGCTACACCAGCAAATGTGGCTCTTCCCACATGTCCAGGCAAGTCTGGCTGGTGACCTCACCTGGCTGCCATGTCCCCCAGAATGGCAGCTCTGGTCCCGAGAACTGTGTGGATGGTGGCAGCCCTCACCATGGCAGCCGTCACCATGGCACCCAGCATCCCAGTGTCCCAGGGAACATCCTCTCCCAGGAGCAGACAGGGACAGCAGACAGCAGGGATCCTGGCTGTAAGGGAGGCTCCCAGCCTGGCTAAAGCACCATGTTCAGGGGTTGATCCAGGCTTTATCTCTAAGTTGCTAAAAAATACATTCTTAAGGCAACTACTCAATCTGCCAGTTCCAGCTTGGGCAATAAAATCACAGGATCACAGGCTCACGGGATGTCAGGGGTTGGAAGGGACCCAAAGAGATCATTGAGTCCAGCCCCCCTGCCAGAGCAGGACCATACAATCTAGCACAGGAATGCATCCAGACAGGCCTTGAAAGTCTCCACAGAAGGAGACTACACAACCTCTCTGGGCACCCTGTGCCAGTGCTCTGTGACCCTTACAGTAAAGAAGTTCCCTCTTGTGTTGAGCTGGAACCTTCTGTGCTGCAGCTTACACCCATGATGCTCTCAGTGCTCATGTCTACAACCACCTGAAAGGAGGTTGGATCCAGGTGGTCTCCCAGGCAACCAGTGACAGAATGAAGGGACATAGTCTCAAGCTGCACCAGGAGAGGTTTATGCTGGATGTTAGGAAGAAGTTCTTGGCAGAAAGAGTGATTNCAGTGGTAGGTTGGCCTTGATGATCTTGAAGGTGTTTTCCAACCTGACTGATTCTGTAGTTCTGTGTCCTCTGTGGTGCTTCACTCCCTGCATCTGTGAGCACAGGTGGATCTGGGCAAGGCAATCTGTATCCATGATCTTCACAGGGGAGGCTCCCAGCCCCCTTAAGACCCATGGGGTTTCAGATGAGAGCAAGCTGGAGTGGAGTAAGCCAGTTCCCTGAGCTACTGCTGGGTGCAGAAAGTAGGATTTGCTGCCCAGTCCCAGCCATGTCACCCACTCCCATTGCAGCCTGGATGGGATTATTCTGCTGAGCCAGGGCAGTGAGGAGTAGAAGAGGCTGCCTGTCTTCAGCCCAAGCCTGGTACTGCTCCAACAAGTCACCCAGTCCTCCAATGCTCACCACAGAGGTAGGAGAAATGGGTTCTTTCAGCAGTCCCCCTGTGTAAAACCTACTGCTGGTCCCTGCATGTGTAACTCATGGTGTAAGGCATCTAGCACTGATGGATGCTGTGTGTACCTACATCCAAGGCAGTCCTGGAGCTCAGGTGATGATATGAGCTCTTCTGACTGATTTCATTACTATGTTTTGCTGGGTGTTGTTTATTTTCAGTAGTGTTGTCTGCTCAGTAGGAGCAGCCTGAAATCACCCAAGGGTTACTCAGGAAGTGCCTGTGGCTTGGGCAGCTGCCAGGGTGCAGGGCAGATGTGTGGGGACTCTATATCACCTAGAAACCTCCTGAAGGGCAAATCTAAGACAAGCCCTGCAACTATCATTCCACTGGGCATGTAAACACTACCCTGAAGTGGTGCAGGTGCAATAACATCACTGAAGGGATGTTAGCCCTGTGTGAGCCAGTGCTGCTGGCTCACAGAGCCTACAGGCTGTGCAGGAGAATCAGCCAGGATGTGCTGAGACTTCAAGACCAAATCCTCTGCAGAATGGAGAGAAGTTTGGATGCTGAATGACTTGGCCCCTCACTTGCCCTGAGGTCTCTTCCCTAGTCCTGGCCTGGGGATGCTGCTGGGAAGGAATGCTTTGCACCACCTCCACAGGGAGCCAGGACCGTGGCTTCTCTGAAATCAACCCCTTCAATTGCTTTGGCAAGGTGCTATAGCCAGCACTGCTGTGCCAGGGGCTGATGTGGTTTCTTCATTCACCTCCGTGCTTTTCCTCCTGGAAATTCCCTGTAGCAGAGAGGAGAGGCTCCAGATGGGAGCTGAAACTCTCAGCCCTGCCATGAGCAGAGTACAGCCCTCCCAGGTCACACATTTGGCCCCAATGGCATAAATCAGCCCCTGGCCAAAGCAGCAGGCGAGCTGCTGGGTGAAAAGCTGCAGAGACAGCAGTACCTTTATTAGATATCCCCAACACAGCTGGAAAAAAATAAGGAGCAGAGACATGCTTTTAGGCACAGAACCCCCCAGCTTAGCCCTGCATTTCGACCTGACTGCCTCTTTCATGAGAGATCTCAGCTTTCCCCTCAGACAGCAGCTTCCCTACAGCCTCAGACCCTCCCGGTTAAAACACTGTCCCGGCAAATCACTTTAAGATGGGTTGGTCCCTTTGATCAGCACAGCAGGCAGTAAGTCACTGACAGGAATGTGGCCCGCTTCTGTGGCTCCAGCAGGTGATGGCACTGCTGAAAGACAACTCTCCATCCTCAACCACCTGGGGAAAGTCTTCCCCTTGCTGGGCAAGCAGCAGAGGCACAGAGGGATGTGCAGTATGGCAGCAGATGTCCTGCAGGACCTGCAGCTCAGCTGGCAGGTGTGCTGCACATGGGCACAGAGAGGTCCCCACTGGAGCCAGCACAGCTTGATGAGTGTCCAAGATGTGGGCTGATCCCCTTCCAACAGGTATTTGTCCTCCTCCAGACTCTGAGATGGCTGGGGGGCTTCTCCCAGCCAGTTTTTTGTTGCTCGTTGAATTGTAGTGGGAAACACATAGGGGGAAGTAATTGCCTGTGACAAAACCGGTCTGGGAGTGAAGTTGCTACCTGGTGGCCAGGTCCTGACACTGGCACTGAGCTGCTGAGGGAGTTCCCCAGGTCCCTCCAGGCAACTTTTTGTAGGATGCTGAGTCAACTCACAGAATTGGCTCAACTACTTAATTAACTTACTGCTCTTAAATCACACAGGAGCACCAATAATGCTCCCTTTAATCCCTTGGTTTGCTCATTTCCAGCCCACAGTAAACAGGAGTGCACATTAGTGAGGATTTGCCATTACAGAAGAATGGTGAAGGTTACTTCAGATCCTCATTCTGACTTCCTTGTATTTAAACAGGATTATTTAACTCCTCATAAAACGAGGCTCGGTGAAGTGAAATCTCCTCCTCTAGTGGAGTAGTTTGATATTTGCTTACAGCTGCTCTTTAGAGACCTGTCACTTCATTGGAGTTTGAGGCTGGCAGCTGAAAAGTGCGGTGCGGAGGTGGTGGCTGGGTGCTAGGCAGTGTTTGTCTGACAGATTGGGTGGAGAAAGCTGAAATGGTGTAAGAAAAAGGCTTTTGAATGCTCAGCCCTTCCTCAGGAGTGCTGCTATGGCCAGGTGTCTCAACCTCTGAAAACACGAGGGCATGCTGCCCCCAAGACTTGAGACAGCCCTTCCATTCCCCCTTCTAGGCTCAGTTGCTTTCAAGGACCCCATGATAACCAGAAACCAAATTTACAGCCAGGGTTAAGAGGATGAGCAACATCTCAGGGGCTTGCACCACTCTTCCAGCTACTGCTAACCACTGAGTCACACTTTGGGCACTTAAGTTGCTGGGCAAGCTGGTTTGGCTCTCTGGCATGGCCAAGGAGCTGACCTGATGTGTGCCAGTGGTTTGCACTCCATCCTGCAACTCGGCACAAGCTGATGAGCTTCCTCTGATCTCCAGATCCATATGAAGATGTAGCTGCAAGATCTGGAATGCACCAAGATGGGACAGGGCCCAGTGCCTGACAGGGGGAGAGGAAAAAAAAAGCTCATGTATGCTAAAAATTACTCTGAAAGGGTCCTCAAGGACTGTCTGTTCCTGAGGACAAACCTGTACATGGGCCAGGTGAGGGTGCACACATCAGACTCCTGAGCTCCTCACAGTGTCCCCAGCGTCTCATTAACTCTCAGCCCTAAAGTTAGACCACATAAATTGAGAGGACAGAGGACACTCAGCTGCTTCTTCCTCCTCTTTCAGTTTGGTTCCAGTGAGGCTTGAGGGACATGGTATGGTGCAGCAGGGCTGAAGGGAAGGGAGAGATTGCTGGGTGTCAAGGGTGAGGGCTCTCTATGAACCCCTCTGCTTCCCAAAGGGGAAGAGAAAGGGAGTAAGGGAGAGAGACTGATGGCTTGGAAAAGAAAAATAAGCTATCTTTAATGAAAATAGTAATAAAATTGAAGATGCACAAATCTATACCAAATCAATATTGAACCCAGCCCCTCTGGACTCAGTGGCAAATGGGAACTGGGTTCAGGAGCTGTTTTATTAAACTGGATTTAGGAACATACAAGCTGGGATCAAAGGCAGGACAAAGCCTTCTTTGGACACCAGCCACTGAAGAAGAAAGCTTAACCCTTGTGATCCCTCAGCTTTATACTGCATATGGTAGGAATGGCATGGAATGGAATATCTCACTGCTCAGTTTAGGGTCACCTGTCACCTGTCCTATCCACTCCTCTCTGCACATATGGCCTTTTACTTTCTGCATTCCCAGTGTGCCACACAAGGTTTAACAGTGACCTTGGTCTACACAGGAGCAAGTCCAAGTAAGAGCCTTTCTGCACAGCAGTCCTTGGCAGTAAACTCTAAACGTCAGTGTTAACATGGCCAGGAGCAGCCACTGTCTGCAGAAGGTTCTGTGAACTTCAGAAGGTGCCATCACTGAGGTGAGATTGAGCTGAAAAGTAAAATCACTGTGCTAAATTAGTTCTGCTCTAACTCGAACCAGGACACTATGGGAAACATCAGCCTTAGATGAGTAGGAGTTCCAAGAGCTTACGGCAGCAAAGAGGCACTTTGACTCAAACTGATGGTAGAAGCCCCACCCCTAGACACATTCCAAGTCAGGCTCTGAGCAACCAGAGCTGCAAACAGCCCTGCTGGCTGCAGGGTTGGGTGGACTAGGTGATCTTTAAAGGTCCCAATTCAAACCATTTCACTCGTCTGTGATTCTGACTCCTGCTGCAGCTTGCTCTTCCCGGCCGGCAGGGGGCGCCTGCCTCGCGCCCATACCATAGAGTCCCTATTGCGCCTCCTCCCTCCAGCAGTGTCATGTTCTGCTAACTTCCTGCTTCCGGCCGGGGTCTCCCACGTGACAGGGGCTGTGCTTCCCATTGGCTGTGCCGGCGGGGTGGGGGCGCGCGGCGGTCCCGGTGGCTGCGCGTCCCTGTAAGTGCATGCGGCAGTGCCCGGTGCCCGTGCCTGTACGTCCCATGTGCGCTCCTGTGCACGCGTGGCTGTGTCGGTGGGAGCGGGAGGTGCTCCCCGGTGCCTGCCCCAGGCCGTGCATCGGGTGTGCAGGGGACCCCCTTCCTCACAGCTAGTGCTAATCCCCCGGCCCCGCCATGGAGGGCTTGCTGAGAGGATGGAGGCTTCCGGCGCTGAGCGCCCGGCAACGTGGCTGCAGGCTCCTGCACGGTGCACCGGGCAGGGCGAAGCCGCTGCTGCTCTCGCAGCTTTTCCAGCCCCTCAACCTACAGGGCGAGGCGGCTGGGGAGGGCAAGGCCGGGGAGCCCACCTGCCGGAGCCAGAAACTGATGCTGCAAGCGGGGCTCATCCACCCCTCCAGCCCTGGCTGCTACTTCTACATGCCGCCCACCGTCCGTGCCATGGAGAAACTCATCAAGGTGATGGACGAGGAAATGCAGGCCGTGGGTGGGCAGAAGTTGAACATGCCCAGTCTGAGCTCAGCGGAGCTGTGGCGCGCCAGCGGGCGCTGGGATGGGATGGGGCCGGAGCTTTTCCGGCTGGTGGACCGGCACGGCAAGGACTATTGCCTGGGCCCCACACACGAGGAGGCTGTGACAGAGCTGGTGGCTGCTCAGAGCAACCTGTCCTACAAGCAGCTGCCACTGCGCCTCTACCAGGTAACCAGAAAGTTTCGGGACGAGCCCAAGCCCCGTTTCGGCTTGCTGCGCAGCCGGGAGTTCTACATGAAGGATATGTACACCTTCGACACCTCGGAAGAGGCAGCTCGGCAGACCTACGGACTGGTGTGCGGTGCCTACTGCAGCCTCTTCGACCGCCTGGGCCTTCCTTTTGTCAAAGTGCAGGCAGCCACAGGCAACATCGGCGGCACTGTGTCCCATGAGTTCCAGCTCCCAGCAGACGTTGGTGAGGACAGGCTGCTGCTGTGCCCCAGCAGACACTTTGCGGCCAACGTGGAAACGTTCAACGAGGAGCAAACATCATGTCCCACGTGCGGGGAAAAGCTCTCCCAGACAAGAGGGATTGAAGTGGGGCACACATTTTATCTGGGCACCAAGTACTCCTCTGTCTCCAATGCTGTCTTCTGCTCCCCTGACAACAAACCCCAGCTGGCAGAAATGGGTTGCTATGGCCTGGGCATCACTCGCATCCTGGCGGCCTCCATCGAGGTGCTCTCTACAGAGGACAGCATCCGCTGGCCAAGCCTCATTGCACCTTACCAGCTCTGCTTCATTCCCCCCAAGAGAGGCAGCAAGGAGGAGAAGGAAGGAGCCCTGCTGCTGGAGCAAATGTATGATGATGTTGCTGAAGCACTGCCCCACCTCGCTGGTGACTCGGTGCTGGATGACAGGACACAGCTGACCATAGGCAAAAGGCTAAAGGATGCCAACAGGCTGGGTTATCCCTATGTGCTCATAGCTGGGAAGGGGGTTTGTGAGGATCCCCCTGTCTTTGAGGTCTGGAATCAGAACACTGGTGAGGTTTTGTTCCTAACCAAGGAAGGTGTCATTGAGCTGTTGAGTAAAGCACAAGTCCCTTAAACTTCTCGTCTCTGAATCACTTACCTTTACTGCACTACGTTTAGGATGGAACAGGAAGTTCTATCTGAACATGAGTAAAAACTTCATTACTCTGAGGGTGGCAGAGCACTTGGACAGGATGCCCAGAGAGGTTCAGGAGTCTCCTTCTCTGGAGATACTCAAAAATCTGCCTGGATGCAGTCTTGGGAAGACTGCTTTGGCAGGAGGTTTGGAGGTGATGATTTCTAAGGCTGACTTCCAACCCCTACTGTGCTCTGACCTGACGTCTTGCAACCACGTCAAGGTTTAGCTGGGCTCAGCCTACATTCCCTGCCTAACCAGAAGTGTTTCTCCCTCTGGCTACAGGGCTCCACAAGCTGTTTTTACTGGTACACATAGTCCTGTGCACCTGCAGGTTGGCCCCTCACTGCCCAGTCGTGCAGACATGGCCCGTGTTGAGCACACAAGAGCTGAGGCTTCAGGAAAAGGGGCAGGAAGGCTTTCCCTTGCCCTTTACAGCTGCTAAGTGGTCAGCAGGAGGGATTTAAAGGAGAGGAAGGAAGGTGCCTTTCCTCTGCTTGCATCTTTGAAGGCAGCCGGGTTCTGCAAAGGTGCATGGTAATTAAAGCAGAACGGTGGACTCCGGAGCCTGCTCGTCTCTACAGTGCTGTGGGACTGTGAATGTGCAGGAATTAGCATGGAGAAACATCTCAGGCGTCTGTACCTCCGCCTGGCAGGTCGGTGCAGCCGACAGGATGCCTGCATCTGCCGGGCTTGGGGGGTGGTGTTGGGAATGCAGCCGCAGCGTGGTAGGAAATGTTTGCCCAATTAAAAAAAAAACAAAAAACAAAAATAACAACAAAAACCCACAGGAGACAGGACACGTGGGGACCTGCAAAGCCCGAGGGCGAGCATGTCCGGGCCGCGTTGTTGCCCATTGGCCGTAGCCACCTTGTCCTGGAGGGGCTGACAGCCCATTCCCGGGCTTCAGGAGGTCACCTGGCCCTTCTCCCTGTCCCAGGCAGCATCCTCGGGGCTGGTGCCTCCTGCACTCGGCGCCGAGCGCGGCCCGGAGGGCGGCGGGGCCGGAGCTGAGGTATCGGGGCCGGGCCGGAAGGCGCGGGGCGGGCCGAGGCGGCAGCATGGCGGAGAGTGGCGGCGCGGCGCGGTACCGGGGCGCCTTCAACCCCGACACCTGGGAGGAGGTGAGGCGGCGGGGCTGGGGGTGCAGGGGGCCGGGCCGAGCCGAGCCGAGGGACGATGTGTGTCTGCCCGCAGGAGCTGGAGGCCATCCCCATGTTCATGAAGCGGTGCCCGGCGGAGATAGACGCGGAGCGGCAGCCCGACCTGGCCTGCCTGCAGTCCCTGCTGTTCGACGAGGAGCAGAGCCCCGCAGGTGGGCAGCCGGGGCTGGGGTCTGTCCGTCTGCCCCTCCGGCCGTGGCCGAGTGGAGACTGCTTGGGGTGCTCGTGAGGAGAGCTGCCGCCTATGCTCAGGTGCTGTCCCCTTCCTCCGTCCCCTGCAGAGCTGGCCAAGATGTACAAAAACGAAGGGAACGAGTACTTCAAGGAGAGGGACTACAAGAGAGCTGTCGTCGCCTACAGCGAGGGGCTGAAGAAGAAGTGTGAGGACCCCGAGCTGAACGCTGTGCTGCACACAAACCGAGGGGCTGCACAGTTCCACCTGGGTAAGATGCGCCCCGTCCTGCCTCCGATGGGGCTGGGAAGGGAGCTCTGCAGATCCACGTTTGCTTCTCTTGCCCATTTTGGGTTTTCTTTTTCTTGTCATAGTGCATACTAAATAGCTCATTCATGAGGAAGACACCTTGAACCCTGAAGATGTGTCTCACTTCAGAGCACAGCTGCATGCAAGGGTTTGTGCTTCTGTTCGTTGCCTGCCGTTCAAGCCTTAGCTCCACGAGAGGGCAAAGCAGTGGCTTTTGATTTACAGGGTGGATTGGAACTCGGAGGTGATGCCCTGACCTCAAAGACCTGTTGATGCAGCACATTCTATCACTCTTTCCTGGCCATGTCCTCCTCAAGCATCCATCCATCCTACCACCAATACTCACACAGCAAGGAAGGTGTTTCTGGCTTTGTAATGCTCTTGTGTGTTGCAGGTGGGAGTTGGTTCGCACTTATCTTCTTCTCGTTCGTATGATGGATTCCTGTCCTTCAACTCCTTGCTCTGCTTGCTCATTCTTCCTTCACTCACTGCACAGCGACTGCACCACAGAGTCACCACATCAGCTGTTTTGTCACCTCGAGATCTAGTCGGGTTTTAAACATAACTGCAAAAGTTCTGAGTGGTTTTGCTTGCTTCACAGGTAACTACCGCTCAGCTCTCAACGATGCTGTGCAAGCCAAAAAGCTGAAGCCCACCCATCTCAAAGCAATCATCAGAGGTAAGAGAGCTAAAGGACTCTACCTCGAGGAGGTCAAGGAACATTGTTTCAAGACTGCTTTGCACATGTTAGTTTTACTTAAGGGTGTTGTTAGTGTTTGCCAGGCCTGGAGCAGGCTATAGTTGGTTGTTGCTTTGCTTCTTCATGTGAAGTAACAGTGTTTATAAACCTTAAACTGCTGTGAGTGGGCATCAGGCTTGGTGTTTGAACAGCAGTCATTGCAGAAAAGTAAAATGGTTTCTGGAGTTTTTGTTTTATCTCTTGTTTTTATTCTTGCTGTCTTTCCCCAAAACAAAGCGCTGCATTTTGCTTTGGATTTTGGGTCAAGACACTATTTTTGCTCTTTGCTGTTTGGCTCCTGTATCTGCCAGAGAGTCACTGGACCTGTTTCTGTAGAGCACAGCATGAATTTTGCTGTAGTAGTGTTATTCACCATACTAGTGT
Source organism: Ramphastos sulfuratus (assembly GCA_013399055.1). Lineage (NCBI taxonomy): Eukaryota > Metazoa > Chordata > Aves > Piciformes > Ramphastidae > Ramphastos > Ramphastos sulfuratus. The sequence continues at coordinate 86,702 of WBNM01002566.1, forward strand.
TTTGGAGGGTTGTATTTTTTCTCCAGCATTCCTCCTTCCATGATAATCACCTTGAGTACTGTGTCCAGTTCTGGGCCCCTCAATTTAAGAAGGACATGAGGTGCTTGAGCATGTCCAGAGAAGGGCACCGAGGCTGGTGAGAGGCCTCGAGCACAAGCCCTATGAGGAGAGGCTGAGGGAGCTGGGATTGTTTAGCCTGGAGAAGAGGAGGCTCAGGGGAGACCTTCTTGCTGTCTACAACTACCTGAAGGGTGGTTGTGGCCAGCAGGAGGTTGCTTTCTTCTCTCAGGCAACCAGCACCAGAACAAGAGGACACAGTCTCAAGCTGTGCCAGGGGAGGTTTAGGCTGGAGGTGAGGAGAAAGTTCTTCACTGAGAGAGTCATTCCCCACTGGAATGGGCTGCCCAGGGAGGTGGTGGAGTCACCGTCCCTGGAGGTGTTCAAGGCAGGTTTGGACGTGGCACTTGGTGCCATGGTCTAGTCTTGAGGTCTATGGTAGTGGGTTGGACTTGATGATCTTTGAGGTCTCTTCCAACCTTGCTATACTGTGATACTGTGATACTGTGATCACCATTTTATGTTTCCTTTATGAACCAAATACTGATATGCTTATTATAATCATAGAAAAGGTTCAACAAGAGCGAGTGCAGGGTTCTGCCCCTGGGCTTGAAACGGTCCTCACTATCAATACAGCCTGGGGGATGAGGTGATAGAAAGCAGCCCTGCTGAAAAGGACTTGGGGGTGCTGGTGAGTGAGAAGCTGGACATGAGCAGACAGTGTGAGCTTGCAGCCCTGAAGGCAAATCACATTCTAGACTGCATCAAAAGGTGCACTGACAGCAGATGCAGAGAAGGGATTTACTCTGCTCTGATGAGACCTCACCTGGAGTACTGTGTTCAGCTCTGGAGCTCTCAACACAGGAAGGACATGGACCTGATGGAGAAGGTCCAGAGGAGGGCCACAAAAATCACCAGGGGGCTGGAGCACCTCTACTATGAGGACAGGCTGAGGGAGCTCAGGGAGCTGGGGGTGTTCAGCCTGGAGAAGAGAAGGCTCCAGGGAAACGTAATAGCAGCCTGCCAGTACTTGAAGGAGCTGCAAGAAGGCTGCAGAGAGACTGATTACAAAGGCCTCCAGTGATGGGACAAGGGGCAATGGCTTCGAACTGCTGCAGACCAGATTTAGTTTGGATGTTAGGAGCAAGTTCTGCACCATGAGGGTAGTGGAACGCTGGAACAGGTTGTCCAGGAAGGTGGTTTGGGCCCCATCCCTGGAGATAGTCAGGGTGAGGCTCAGCAGGGCTCTGGGCAACCTGATCTAGTTGAGTATGTCTCTGCTGACTGTAGGGGAGGTTGTACTGAATGAGCTTTGGAGGTTTCTTCCAGCCCAGGCCATTCTATGATTCTATAATTATAGAACTTTTTTGGTTAGAAGAGACCTTTAAGACAAGTCCAACCACTGACCCATCACTACCAGGCCATTACTAAAGCATGTCCCTCAGTCAGTAAAATCAGCATTTTGCTTGGAATGGACACTTTTGGCATGGTTCTGCTGATTTTGGTGGCTGAATGAGCAAATGGTATAAGAAATATTTTAGGTTTTCTTCTCAGCTGACCTGCTGGGAGCCTGCAATGGAACGTGACACTTAGAGACAGCAGGTTGTGCTGCAGGATATGCCTCTGGAAAGCAGAAGGGCTGACACTGTCTTGATAGGCACACAGAGAGTAGTGGTTAAGTTGTACACTGGAAACTGAAAATCTTCACCCTTCCAGGAGCTCTCTGCCACATGGAGCTGAAGAATTTCTCTGAAGCAATAGCATGGTGTGAGGAGGGCTTGCGAATAGATTCCAAAGAGAAAAAGCTTGTGGAAACAAGAGCTAAAGCTGACAAATTGAAGGTAAATATTAAGGCAGTTGAGCATCTACCAGTGCCTGTCACCTGCTTTGTGTCAAGAAGCACCTTGGGATCCTTGGTTGTAGAGTGCTCTGTGCAGGTCTCTGGGTAATATAATATCCCCAGACAGAACTGAGGGGTGGCTCCACATCGTGTGTGTTGTGGAGATGTGTGAGAGAAAGAGCCCCAGGGGACCTCCTGGAGATGGGAATGGATTTCTCCACTCCTTGGCAGTGCAGAGCAGCGATGGGCATTGACCTGCTGCATGTAACCAAGGTGCAACCTTTTCTTCCATGTAGCGAGCCGAGGAGCGGGACACAAGGAAAGCAAAGGTGGTGGAGAAGAAGGAGCAGTGCCAAAAGGAAATCTTGCTTGCAGCGATAAAGGTGAGTCACTGAGGGGTCTGCGTTTGTGGGGTTTGTTTTCCTGGGGTGGCTTTTTGGTTTGTCTCTAAGAGGTTCTCACACACAGGTTTTTAGGGGCTAGAGCCAAAAAAGTGCATTTAAACCATGATTCTCATTATCTACACAGATGTACTCACAACTGTACCCACAGAGTCTTAGAGGTGGGAAGGGACCTCCAGAGATCATCCAGTCCAACCCCCCTGCCAAGGCAGGATCCCCTAGGGTAGTTTGCGTAGGAATCCATCCAGGCAGGTTTGGAAAGTCTCCAGAGAAGGAGACTCCACAACCTCTCTGGGCAGCCTGCTCCAGGGCTCTGTCACCCTCACTGTAGAGAAGTTTCTCCTCATGTTGAGCTGAAACCTTCTCTGTTCCAGTTTGTAGCTGTTGCTCCTTGGCTTATTGCAGCTGAGCACTGAAAAGAGCTTGGCCCCAGCCACTTGACACCCACCCCTCAGATATTTGGACACATTGATCAGATCTCCTCTCAGCCTTCTCTTCTCCAGACTAAACAGCCCCAGGGCTCTCAGTCTCTCTCCGTAGGGGAGATGCTCAAGTCCCCCAGTCATCCTCTTGGCTGTCCACTGGACTCTCTCCAGCAGGTCCCTGTCTCTCCTGAACTGGGGAGCCCGAAACTGGACAGTCTTGGAGGTGAGGTCTCACCAGGGCAGAGTAGAGGGAGAGAAGAACCTCCCTAGCCCTGCTGGACACACTTTTCCTGATGCACCCCAGGATGTCATTGGCTCTCTTGGCCATTGCTAGCCCATGCAGAACTTCCTGCCCACCAGCCCTCCAGGGTCTTTGTCCATGGAGCTGCTTTCCAGCAGAGCAGCCCCAACCTGTCCTGGTGCCTGTCGTTATTCCTCCCCAGATGCAGGACCCTGCACTTGTCCTTTTTGAACTTCATGTGGTTTGCCTTTGTCCAGCACTCTGCCTGTCCAGATCTCGTTGGATGGCAGCACAGCCTGACAGACTTTCAGCCACACACCCCCAGTTTTTCCCATATTTCAGGTGACAACTGTAATGCAGAATATGAACCCAGTGTTAGGAGATGCACTGAGCATCCAAGAGAGGTCTCCAGCACACTGACCCAATGAACCTTCCTTTATTTGCTGCTAATGAGCTTTACTTCAGTGTGAGGATAGAAGATAACCATCCAGTAGTGTGGAGGAGAGAATCAGTTCTGGATCCTCTCCTTCCCTGGCAAATGTTTGAGCAACTTTAATATTTCAGGCTGCTAGGTAAAGTTAGATCTCTTGTTCTACAGTTGTCTTTCCAAAGACAAGTGTGAGCTCTTTTCAGCTCTCTGCAAAAGTGGATGTTTTCAGGAGCTGGTGTGTGGAGGTGTACCCTGAAGTTATCCCTGCTAGGTCGCAAAGGAGAGGATTTCAGATACATCCTTTACCCACATTCTGTCAGGCTCCTTTCTCAGCACACAGCCTTGTTGGGGTTCCCACCTCTCCTGTGCTTTATGAGGAGGCTGGGGTGTGTGGCTGAGGTTCTGGAGTCTACTGGGTAAACCAGCCACCAGAGTCTGATTCTGCAGGAAGGCTTTTGGTAGCAGTTTGAGAGCTGGCTCATTAAGAATGACCCAGTTTGTCCTTTTGCTGACTGCTGTTTTTTCACTCTCCCCACCATACCTGTTTTGAGTTTTGGTTGAGGTTCTGTATTTTTCCCTTCCTTGCCTTTCAGGAAAGAAATATCAAGCTGCTTCTTGAGCCTTCAGATGAAGAAGAAGAAATATCAGATGGCCTGGCTGAGATATCCTTAGATGGGTTCCACTGTGACAATGCCACTGGGGCCAAGGTGCACTTAGATGCTGATGGCAACCTGAACTGGCCTGTCCTCTTTCTGTACCCTGAGCACAAGCAGACAGACTTCATTGCAGCCTTCCATGAGAACTCCAGGTGAGTGCACTGTCAGCAGCCCTCTTGCATGAGGGAGGTGTTTGAGACAATGAGAACAGCAAGGGATACATTGCCATGCTAATGAAGCAGCTCCAGATTTCATAGAATCATAGAATGGTAAGGTTGGAAGTGACCTCAAGGGTCATCTAGTTCCAACCCCCTGCCATAGGCAGGGACACCTCCCACTAGCACAGGTCACTCAAGGCCTCGTCCAACCTGGCCTTGAACACCCCCAGGCAGGGAGCAGCCACAACCTCCCTGGGCAACCTGTTCCAGTGCCTCACCACCATCACTGTAAAGAACTTCCTCCTAACATCCAGTTTCAATCTCCCCTCTGCCAGTTCAAACCCATTGCCCCTCATCCTGTCATTACAAGACCTTGTAAATAATCCCTCCCCAGCCTTCCTGTAGGCCCCCTTCAGATACTGGAAGGCTACTCTAAGGTCTCCTCGAAGCCTTCTCTTCTCCAGGCTGCAGAGCCCCAACTCTTGTAGCCTGTCCTCATAGCAGAGCTGCTGCAGCCCTCTCAGCATCTTCATGGCCCTCCTCTGGACCTGCTCCAACATTTCCATGTCCTTCCTGTGCTGGGGGCTCCAGAACTGCACACAGACTCCAGATGGGGTCTGAGGAGAGCAGAGCAAAGGGGCAGAATCCCCTCCCTTGCCCTGCTGCCCACACTGCTCTTGCTGCAGCCCAGGACTCGGTTGCTGTCTGGGCTGCACTCACACTGCAGGCTCATGTTGAGCTTTTCATCAACCCAGNAGATGATGAAGGGAATGGAACATCTCTCTTACAAGGAGAGGCTGAGGGAGCTGAGGCTCTTTAGCTTGGAGAAGAGGAGTCTGAGGGGTAACCTCACTCATGTTTATAAATATGTAAAGGGTGAGTGCCAGGAGGACGGAGCCAGGCTCTGCTCAGTGATGCCAATGACAGGACAAGGGGCACTGGGTGGAAGTTGAGGCATAGGAAGTTCCATGGAAACATGGGAAATTTTTTCCCTGTGAGGGTGACACAACACTGGAACAGGCTGCCCAGGAGGGTTGTGGAGTCTCCCTCTCTGGAGATACTCAAGACCTGCCTGGATGTGTTCCTGTGTGATCTGGTATAGCTGATCCTGCTCTAGCAGGGGGCTTGGACTGGATGAGCTTTTGAGGTCCTTTCCAGCCTCTGACATTCTGTGATTGACAAATATAGCTTTAAAAGACACCAAGCAAAAGCCGTGAGGGCCAAAATAAAATACGAGAGTGCAGAGAAACAGCCAATTACACAGCCAGTCTGATGAAAGAGGCTTGCAGGGGGGAAGCATAGACCAGCAGCCAACAATACAGAGGTTTGTTAGGCTGCTGTTTCAAAGGCCTCCAAAAATGGGAGTTTTGGAAAGAGAGTTAAACTTAGAAAATCTAAGAAGCTTCCAGAAGGGACCACCAGTTGGCTCCATAGTTTCCTTAGGGCTTACAGCAGGCCTGGCTGGAGTCCAGCAGAAGACCTTTCAGACTGTGAGCAGGGTTTGCACTTTTCTTGAGGTTAACTTCAGTTTCTGCTCTTGCAAGGTTAAACAAGCTTGGAATTTGTTGCTTTTATTTTATGTGGGGAGAGAATGCATTCCTCAGACCTACTGAACAAGCTTAGGACTTAAATTTACTGTGCAAACAGATTGGCAAAGCTGTGATTCTTGTATGGCAGCATTCACTGCACCTTTTCATGACCAAAAGGAGTGAAAATGGGTTCTTAAATTGGCCACCAACACTCTCAAAGCACCAAAATAAACAAGCCTTTGACACACAAGCATGCTGTCAGCTTTGAGGAAGTGTGGTGCTGATGGGACCACATAGAAGGAAGATCAATTTTAGATTAAAAGCAGGGAGTTCATTTTGACATCTTTATCAGTGTGGAAAGGAAAAGTTAAAAATAAATTTGCTGCTACCCTACTCAAGTTTGAAAATGGTACCAGGAGTTAACAGCAGGATTTTGGTGTCTTTGGGAAAGGGATGAGTTTGAAGAGAAGAAGCAATTGGTGACCTAAGCTTACATTCAAGTTTGGTGTCTAATTTGCTGATGTATTTTTTTACCACCATTCAAATGAAACTGAACAGATTGCTGAAGCTGAGCACCTTGTCTAAGCTAACCGAGTACACTTTGGCTTCCAGGTTTATTGATCATTTAATGGTGATGTTTGCTGAGTTACCTCCTTGGGATTTAGAAAGAAAATACCTTCCCAGCAGTCTGGAGGTGAGGAGATTGACTTTCCTTCTGTTTCAGGGTTGTTGTGGTTTGATTTGTTTTGTGGAGTGAGAAAATAGCCAGGTTTGAGCGTATGAAAGCAACGCCTTCGTTTTTTGTTCACCGTGCCTGGATGTGACATAAGGATCTGGAGAGCTGCACCCACTTTGAAACTCCAACATTTTCCAGATGTGCTGACAGGGAGACAGAATTCATTGATGAAAATGAAGGTTCTTTATCTGCCACTGACACAGGTAGACAGTCCAGTTCTGGTGTCCCCATCATGAGAAGGACACAGAGCTGTTGGAGTGAGTCCAGGCGAGGGCCATGAAGGTGATCCAAGGGCTGGAGCACCTCTGCTATGAGGACAGGCTAAGGAGCTGAAGTTGTTCAGCCTGGAGAAGAGAAGACTCCAGGGGGACCTTAGAGCTGCCTTCCAATACCCAAAGAAATCCTACAGGAAGGCTGCAGAAGGACTTTTCATCAGGGTGTCTAGAGACAGGACAAGGGGGAATGGTTTGAAGCTGAGGGAGAACAGGATTAGACTGGATCTGAGGAAGAAGCTCTTCAGTAGGAGGGTGGTGAGACTCTGGAATAGGCTGCCCAAGGAGGTTGTGGCTGCCTCCTGCCTTTGGGTGTTGAAGGGCAGGTTAGATGAGGCCTTGAGCAGCCGAGTCTAGTTGAGAGGTGGGGAGAGGTTGGAGCAGATGAACTCTGAGGTCCCTTCCAACCTAAGCCATTCTATGACATTATATTTGGCAGGAGGTGTTTACAGTTATTTCTTAGATTCCTATCTTAGTAGTGGTCATTGAGACCATCGGGCCGGAGGCTGCCTGTTTGTTTCCACTGCATTGGGAAGCTGCTTGATACAAGTAAGAAACTACTATAAAAACCCCAGGTTCTTTCCAGGACTAACTGGTTGTACTCCAACACTTCACCCCATCAGGACAATGAATGTCTATTTAGACTATAGCCAAGGTGGGATGTGAATTGGTTGTGGCTGGAAGAGGTTTTGAGAAGTATTCAGCAGTTGGATACAGGTGTTTATTCTTCATTTTCCTCTTGAGTGTCACCAGATGCCAGGCAACAGCACAGCCCTTAGTGCAGCGAGCAGCCAGGTTCAGAAGGGCAGTGGCTGTGTGCTTGACTTTGGAATTTAAGCTCTGTACATACAGTCTAAGGCACAGCTGCTGAATTAGAATCTCAGATCTACTCTGGTTGTTCAGCTGCTTTTAAACCTGCTCAGTTTAGCTCATACTGTTGCTGTGTTTCACCTGTATGAAAGTCAGCCCACAGGTTTGATTTGCTCCTCCATGAAGCACAGGAGCAGCCAGTGTGTTTTTGCCTTCCTGCTGCCACTGCCAGAGGAAGCTACACTGGCTTATACAGGGAAGGCTTGGGATTTACACAGAGGAGTTTCCACATTGCTGAAGCTGGCACCCACACAGCTACCAGGCTACCAAAGTTTGATAAACCTCTAGTAGCTAGACTGCTAATGAATTTGGTAGTTTCCTTCCTGTTCCTTAAGTGTGTAATAACTCTCCCCTTTTTTTTTTTTCCAGCTCTATTTTGAAGATGAAGAAAGAGCAGAAATGTACGAGCTGAACCCAGGACACACCTTGCTACAAGTGCTGCAGCACAAAAGGTGAGGTTGTAGCTGTTTGTGTCCAGAGAGAGCACAAAGGCAAACAAAGTGTGAGTTTTGGGCTTTTAGTGCAGTTTGTTCTCTGATTTGATAGTCCTGACTCTCCTCTGGTTTAATAGTCCTGTCTATTGAAGGTGTAAAGTGTATGGATTTTATGCCTGGCTTTAGTGACTTGCATATCCCCCCCAAAAAAAATTAACAACTCTTTCCAGGACTGGATGAGAGATAGGAAAGGGAGTTGGGGTACACCCAAGCAGCAGCACAGAAGGACAGTTTCAGATCCCATCTGCAGAGTACTACTTTAAAACCCAAAAAGCAGCAGCTTATAAAGAGAGCGTGCGGAAGGTTAACAATGCTCTCGCTGTTAATAACGCTGTGTGAGCAGCACCCAGCACAGCATGCTGCACAGTTTCACTCTGAAACAGACTTTAAAGTGTTATGCAGTTATTGAGACAGAAGAATTTGTTGTTTGTGTAGCCAAAAAGTTAACTGTGAAGCCTGTGCTGTTAACTTGCACCCTCTTGCAGCTGGCTGGAGAAGGCCTGCTGCACAGCCCCAGGGACTTGGTCTGTCGCAGTGGGAACAGAGCTCTGGGTCTCAGCTGTCACTCCATAAAACTCAGCAGCATGCATAAGCCCTCAGATTTCATGCTGTAAAGGCAGTTGCAAAAGAAACCTCTTTCCAGAGGCAGAATAATAGCTGCTTTAATTAGAAGTAGCTGTTGGGAGAGGAGTTGATTCACAAACCAATCCTGCTTGGATGCGTGCAGCCCTGGCTGCGAGCAGACTGCTTCTCACCAGCCCTGGGGGAGGTTGGCCCTTCTGAGGGGGGAGGAACTCTCTCTCTCTGTGTGACACTTGGCCAGCTACAAGGAAGCCAAAGGACTCCTTTTAATCCTTGCAGGTACTTTGTGAAAGCTGGAACCCCAACAGTTTTAGCACTTGTAAAGCACTCTCCTTTCTCTGAGAAGTATTTCTGTGGCAAGAAGGTGCATCGGCTGTCGTGAGCCAGGAGTGAAATGAGCAATCCTTTGCAAGAGGCTGCTGTTTGGCATCCCAGCTACAGCCTGCAAGCTCCTGCTGGAACCAAAACGCCTCGCACACTTCAGGGGAGAAATACTCTTGGCACACAGGGAAACTTCCAGGAAAGCAGCACAGGAGAATGAAGGCCTTACCAGAGGGGATTATTTGTTTAAAGAGAAATCCAGCTGGCTTGCAGAAGGTCTTCTCTAGCATAGGCTGCGTGTGGTTTTGAAATAAACCTGAAGCAGTGCCAAACAATGGCTGCAGTTGAAGCAACAGCAGCTGGGAATGTGCTTACTTACCTGTGACAAATCACTGATTGCCTTGGAGGTGGGCTGTAGCTGCTGGGTTTTAACAGCAGTGGTCAGAGGAGAGACCTGCCTCGGTGCAGCGGGATGGATGCAGTCAGATTCCTGCCTGGGGTAAGCAGCTGCTGTTTTTTCACCACTTGGCTCTGCTGCTGGCCAGGGTAAGGCAGAGCCCTGGGTTTGGAGCAGTGTTTTACTGACCCTTTTTACTACCTTACTGACTGTCCTGTCAAACCTGGAAATAAACATGTCTGTTTTAAGTAGACTGACTTCTGCCCAGTAAATGAGACAGTAATTCTTCCCACCTCGTGAAACGTTACAGGAGAACGACAAACATTCATTCAACTCTAAACCCAGATGTAACAATCTTGTCCACTACCTTGACTGCTGCAGCCAACAGCCAGGTTCTGCTGTGCTTCTCTATTAGCTTTCAGCATTTAATTACAAGCAAGTCTAAGTCTCTCATTTCTCCCTCTTCTGCAGTCTCTCTCAGACTGCAGAGACACATTGCAGCTTTGGACACATATAGTGCACAGGGCATTAAAAAGCTGCTCAGCCATAAACACTCCTCCTTAGATCATGGAGGAGTTTTCTCATGCCAGACGGCCCTGAAGAGATCATTTCCATTCCTTAACTTTCTGCACCATGCACAAATACTGTTAAAAGTATCTCCATCTGAGGATGATGACATTTAATCTCCAAAGCTCAGGGTTACTTCACAGCAAGGCAGCAGGCTCTGGCTCTCTTTGCCCAGAGTGCTGCTTCTGCCCAGCCAGCCTTCACCTCTCAGCGTCCCACTCACAGGGCAGGGAGAGCAGCAGCCAGGTAGTAGAGGCTCAGGCCATTGCACACGATGCAGCAGAAGTTGCAGAGGGAAGACAGAGCATGGTAGAGGGTGAACTGCTGGTACAGCTGCTTGTAGCTGGGATTGGAGGCACGCAGCTGCTGGCAGGACTTGGGGGTGGCCTGGCCGAGGCCGTGGGTGCGCTCCATGAGGTGCATGTCTGCCACGATGTCGGAGGTGACCTGCCCGAACCACTGCGTGTTCAGCACAGAGGCAGCCACACAAACGAAGAGGATAATGATCTGCAGGGAGCAAAGCCTGCCGTGGATATCTCACACCAATAGTGGCTTCCCCCCGTCCTGTGCAATCTGGATGCTAACTGGTTTCTTTTAACCAAGGCCGTGTGCGGACCTCCTCGTCTCTTGCAAAGCAGCCTCAGTGGAGCAAAGCAAAGTGGGAGCGTGTGGAGGAAGGGGTTTGGGCTTCAACCAGCTCCTGTTTTAAAGTGGAAGGCTTACCTGGGTCTGTTGTTCATCACTGAGCAGCTCGCTGGGGTGGTGCATGGCAAACAGAGTCAGGTTGAAGAAGGCACAAGCAGAGCCAATGTGGAAGTAGTAGGGGAATAGCTGGCGCTGGATGAAGCTGAAGGTGTGGCGAGGAAGGTGACTGCGCATCACAAACCCTGCAAGAGGGGAGAGCAGGTAGGTCCTGGGGCAAGCCCCCCTCCCCTTGGGCCTCCCTGCCAGGCAAAGAGCCACAGCACAGACTTCAACCTACCAGCCACGAAGGTCACCCAGATTTGCATTCCCCAGGAGGTGGAGAGGCAAAGCAGGTACAGCAGTTTGATAGTGTTGGAGGGCTCTGTGTCGGTCACCGTGGTGTCCTGGCTGGGGACAGGTACCTCCATGGCAGCCAAGCCACCCTCAGGTTTGGTGCTGAGTTGGTATTACTGCTGTCACCTTGCTGGATCCGACACACACAGAGCTTAGCTTCACAAGGCTGCTTATCCAGGAGGAGCCTTGGAGCTGACACGACCCCAGCCCCTTCCCAGCCCCACCACCAGGTACCCAACTGGGCTGCAAACCCAATTTTCAGCCCCCTTTTATCTCAGGGGCAGGGCACTGCGTCAGCACCTGGTAACCAGCCCTTTCGGGTGGACTTTTAGCAAAGTCCAGCCAAAGCTGCAGCTGATTCTTTTTTTTTTTTACAAGCAGAAAGTCAACAGAAGAGGAAAAGCCCTGACAAATATGCATGCCCACGCTGCAGGCATCAGAGCCCTCCAGGGAGAAGTCTCCCACCTAAAACCAGCAATAGCTACTGCACACGTTAACCAAAAAGCCTGAGGGCTCGAAGAAGCAGTGCTGGCTTCCAGCCCACTCTGCTGCCCCACACCTCAAGCTGGCACGAGCATGAGAGCAGGGGCAGCAGGGGGTGGAAGGAGGTTTAAAGGGAGCTGCCTGCTCGTTACAGGGAGTGCTCTGGAAATTAATTAAAACAAAGCTGCTGGGAGCAGCCCATCAATTCTGCCTGCTGTTTATTCCTCCTCCCCTCGGCTGGCTGCCTCAAGGCATGAATTACAGCAGGGGCAGCCTCCAGAGAGACGCTGCCATCTCATTACATCCCACTCCCCTGCAAAACAGAGACATACACTCTGTGATTTTAGATACCAGCTCCAATGCGTTTATTTAGACACCTACCAAATCAGGTCCTTGAAACCTTCTCTTGGGGGCATCGTGTCCTGGAAAAGACACTCAGATCCCACCTGGAGTGCTGGCCTGCAAATCCCCAGCTCTCTTCATGGCCTTTGCTTTGCCAAAAGCTTCCTGGCTTTTCTGGCATTGTTCCCTGTGCCATCCTCCTGCAGCCCTGTCCACTGCACCATGGCAGAGTGCTTTGGTGGCAGCGAAGGGCACAGCAAGCAGCTGGCCCAGAGCCCTCCCACTCCTAGTGTCCCAGACCTGCTTCTCTGAAGTCCTGCCTCTCTCTGCAGGAATCAGCAGCCAAGAGCAGCAAGGCAGCTGGGTGCTCTTGTGCAGAGGAGGGCTGCTCAGAGCAGGGGGCAGCAGCCTGCCAGGATTTTTGAGGGAAGAAGAAAAATGGTGATTGATTGCTAAACTGGCCCCAGCGTGTTGTGTTCGGTGTGGAAGACTCTAGGAATGGCTGGTAAGGGCAGGCTGCTCCCATCTGCCTCCAGCCACCAGCCAGCAGGACCCTTCTCCTTGGGAGCTGGCTGTGGGTTGAGGCAGCTGGAGATAGGTACCCCAGGGATGGTCCAATCTACCCAGTCCTGCTATCCACCACTCCCCCACCATTCCATCGAGCAGAGTAAACCGCAAGACCACAATTTTTCTCCAGCCTGCACATAAAGCACAAGGTACTTCACAGCCTTGCAGCTCCCTGCTGTGCTCTAAACCATTTCCTGTTGCCTCCAAGGTCTCTCTTTCTCCATCACCCTGCACCCAGCCAGGGCTGCGTGGGACAAAGCACACAGGAGAAGCAGAGGTCAGTTAAAGTTTAATGCTCAGGTGAATGCATCATTCCCTGCACTTGATCAAGCAGCAGCCATTTCTAAAGGTAAGTAGAAGGGATAAAAAGGCAGGATTGCTCCGAGTTTAGGAGATGAGAGGGCTCTCCAGAAAGGGAATGTTTTGTACCAGGCTCAGCTGGAGACAGCTTTGTCTTGTGGTGAAAGTGCAGCAGGGGGAGACTAGGGCAGCGCTGTGCCAAGCCTCACACAGAGATGTTTATGATCAGAGATATGGCAGAGATTAGGAGCTTATGGCTGCTCCAGGGGTTGGAGCTGCTGCCTGGCAGCTCCTTCTGTTTATAAACCTGGTTGGCAGTTTGGGTGGCAAAGGAACTGTCTAGGGTTGTGCACTGCAGAAGGTGCCTGGAAAAGATTCTGTGCTCCTTTCTGCTGCCCTGCAGCTTCATCTCACCCCGAGCACAGCATCACCATCAGCTGCTTATGGTTAAACTCTGCAAAAGACAACCCTTTCTCGGGATTAGGAGCCTGGGGGATCTGCTAGCAAAGGTGAGAGCACAGGTGCTGTTAAACTTGCTGTGCCCACAGCCCTGCCTGCACAAGGGCTGCAGGGGCTCCTTTTCTTCTCAGCAGCCAGCAAGCCTTTCAGAAACCTCAGTGCCATCAGAAAACTTCTGGCTACACGACCCAGGAAAGCCTGGGAGGAGGATCTCAGCAGGCCCGTGGCTGAAGGCAGACATCCCCTGGTGTGTGAGTGATGGGCAGCCCTTCTTGTCACCCACCCTGCATTTCAGTGGCTTTCCTGGAGCATCTCCGGGAGGAGCAGGTTGGCAGCAAGGTCTTTGCAACTCTCCTAACCCTATCCTCTGCTACTGTGGACATCTGTGGAACGGCTCTGTGCTGTCATCAGAGCAGGAACACCCCTGGAGGCACTCAGGTCATTAGTGCTCAGGACAGTTAGGAGCAGGTGCCTTTGAGACTCTGAGTTTCAGCATCTGCTTGCAGCTACTCTCTGCGTCCTCACCAGCCTTGCTGAGCCTTAATACAACAAGATTTGGCTTTATCTTTTTTTTCTTCTTTTTTTTTTTTTTTTTTTTTTTAACTTTCCAGTGTCCCTGAAGGTGTTAAGGTGTTTAGGGCTTATCACTCAAGGTGTTGGTTCACCCAACAGCTGGGGACAAGGGACTTAGGTCTGTGTCAGCTCTTACTGTTGTGGCAATTCCTCCAAGCAATCCCCAAAAACCACTTGCAGGTGGACACCTGCCTTCATGCACCCCACAGTCCTGCTTCAAAGGACTCCCTGTGCCCACAGGTAACCCTGAGCAGCCTTGTCCCCACCTCAGCCAGGGAAATGGCACTTACTGGGGGTGTGCTGCAGGTGTGTGCCCCTCACCCTATGCTTGCTGGCCAGGCAACTGCAGAGTGACCCCCGGAGCAGACACTCAACTGGGGCACACAGAGACTTTCCCTTTCAATGCATTTTTGTCACCACTCCTTCTGCAGCCCCATGGGGGGGATTTGGGCCCAGCATGAGCTGAGGCTGTTTGCCAGCCCTGCGCTGGAGGAGGATCAGCACTGGGCATCCATGGGAGGAGTAGATGCTGTGCCAGTGACCCCTGCACTGAGGATGGCTATGGCACCCTCCCCATGTCATTGCTCCTTCTCCCTCTCTGCTGCCTGAAGGGGAACCAGTTTCACCCATAAAGAAATAGTGGGAGGAGGGGAAGAAATCTGTTTGAGGAAGACTTTGGATCATACAAAGATTCAAGTAGTGTTAAGTGAATTAGAAAACCAAGTCCTGTACATCAGCTTATAAAATCCCTACATAAAAAAGAGAAAGGAAGAAGAGAAGGCACGACACGTCAGCGGAGGGCTGCGGTGGCACAGCGATGCCACTTCACCCCAGCCCCTGGGACCTCACTCAACCCAGGCCCCCAGAGAGGCAGAGCCTGAATCCACCATCCCATGTTCTCTTCCACCACGGAGGTGTCCCCTCATGTGTCTCTTCTGTCTGTCAGCAGGGGTGCCATGGCTCTGGAGGTCCTACAGCTGCACGATCAGGTGCTCCTTGTTCTTTAGCAGGAACTTCTCACAGGCTTCGAATGTGGCACAGAAGTTGGAGGACAGTCCTGCCACGTTGGTGGTGACGTAGTTAAGGAACCCTGGCGTAGCCTGGTTGTAGTAAGCTACCTGCAAGGCATGAGAGAGGGTGAACAGAGGCATGTGGGGATGGGGGAGCCTGGTTGTAGTAAGCTACCTGTAGTAAGCTACCTGCAAGACATGGGAGAGGGTGAGCAGGGGGATGTGGGGATGGAGGAGCCTGGTTGTAGTAAGCTACCTGCAAGGCATGGGAGAGGGTGAGCAGGGGAACGGGGGAGCCTGGTTGTAGTAAGCTATCTGCAAGGCATGGGAGAGGGTGAGGAGGGAGATGGGGGAACCTGGTTTTAGTAAGCTACCTGCAAGGCATGGGGGAGTGTGCACAGGGGCATGTGGGGACGTGGGAGCATCCCTGATGGGGTGCAGGTGATGTGGCCCAACAACGGTGCCACATCATCCCACCTTGCTCATCTCCTCTGACTCTGGCCAGATGCAGAAGCCGGAGCAGAGCGTCTCCCCACGTGTGAAGCTGGCGCTGGCAGGGTGAGTGGGCAACGTCACCGAACGAAAGGCCACCACAAAGGGGTCCCTGTGGAGGAGAGATCTTGGTGAGCCGGTGCAGCCCAGAGAGCGGTAAGTGGAGGGGTCAGGACAGGGCTGGTTACCCCTTGCTGCAGGGCTTCCGTCGGGACGCCAGGATGACAAAGTCCTGCGGCTTGTTCTCATGGCTGAGCGCCTGGCTCACCACGTGGTAGATCATATCGTCGTCGTCAACTTGCTGTACCAGCTCAGCGCTCCTGCCAGGCAACAGGGCACTGGTCAGGGAAATCTCACTGTGGCTCATCACCCCCCAGAATCTTCTGGGGGGCCCAAACGAGATGTTTTCTGCAGCAAAGTGCAGCCATCGGCCTCAAGGGAGCCACGACAGGGACACGTGGCGAAAGGCCCTCAGGAGTGCTGATGGCTCTGAGCAAAGCTTGCTCCCAGGAAAGCCCAAAGGGACACTCGCCAACGAGCCTCAATTCCAGGGCTGGTTTTGGGGTCCCTACAGCACTCACGCATAGTGGCTGTCCCACTCGTGCCGGCGCCGCAGGTCGGAGAGCAGGGAGAAGGCCTGGTCGGCGGCGATGCAGACGGAGACCTCAATGCGGAAGGACAGGAACTTGTCCTCCTCCAGTGTGTACAGCCGCACCTTGGGGAGCACAGAGCAGGGCTGGGACACGTACAGCACCACCCAGCCCCTGGGCTGCCTAGGCTTTGGGGGTGAGAAGCTGCTCAGGGGGACAGGGCAGGCTTTGGTACCTTCTCCTTTTCTCTGGCGAGTGCCCAGTTGGCTTTGGCTATGAGTGTCTTCAGTGCAGAGACGTTGTTGTAGCTCAGATAAACCTGGAGCAGGGACAGGAGGTGAGGGGCAGGCAGGGAGACAGAGGGCAGCGACTCCCAAGGGACAGTGGCCTACCTTGTTGCTTTGGTCCCAGGGCACAGAGAGTGGCACCTCAGTCTGTTTGCAGGAGACAACGTATTTTCTGCAGGAAAAGGGACAATTTCCCTAATGGTGGGGCACAAACCAGCCACAGTGGTCCCTTAATCCCAGTATCCCTCTCCTCCCTCTGCCATCCCACACCCTACTGGCTTTTTCTGCTCACCGGTCCAGCCGAATTTTTTTCCTAGCACTGGCTTCTCTGTACCTCCTCTCTCCCTCCTGATAAATGGGAAGAAAAAAATGGATGGAGTTAATAGTGAGAGCCTTCCAGGGCTAAGCAGGATTCCCAGGGTCCCATGCCACCGCTGCAGAGAGAAGGCAATCCAGCCTTGCCCAGCCTTACCCCTGGCTCAGGTGCCACCATCGGCAGAGAGCAGGGCCGGCCCTCCTGGTCCAGCACCACGAAGGTCATGAAGGCACTGTTGATGTGCCTTCGGCTGACGGACATCTCCTGGCCATATGCCTCAGCACAGACCCCCACCTCCATGCTGGAGAGGAATGGGGAGAGAAGAAGGTGTGAGGCTGTGGAGAGCTGCCAGGAGGGTGGAATGGGAGCCCCCTCGGGAATGGTACCCACCTGTTTTTGAAGGAGTTGTTGACAATGGCTTTGAGCACCAGACGGTCCCCGACTTGTGATGGTCCCCGGAAGTGGAACATCTCAATGGCTTGCAGCGTGGGGTGGGCATGGCACAGGCGGCTGCAGGGAGTGGGCGTTAGCCCCCTAGTCAGCACCCCATGTCCCAGCAGACCTACAGACCCTCCCTGACCAGCCAGAGCTGAGGAGACCCCAAAAAATGTCACCCCTGGATTTCAACCACCAACACCAGCCACAAGAAGGGACGATAAGCAGACTGCGGTGAGTGTGAACCCTTCCCTGGAGTCCTCCAACACCATGGACCCATGGGACCCCATGTGTGGCATTGCCCAAAAGTGGTGTGCTGGGGACCATCCCTTTGGAGGGTCCCTACAACCCAGATGTGACTAGACACAGCCAGACACTGCTCTGGCTGTGTGTCCCCTCCAGACATGCTATCCCCCTCCAAAATCCCTGTCAGATCACCTGGCTGCGATGGTGGCCACGTTCTCCATCCAGGCCATGATCTGCCCACCGAAGGTGTTCCCCTGGTGGTTGGCATGTGGGGGCAGCACCAGCTCCACGCTTTCCACCCGGGTCTTCTCCGCCGGCACCGCCGCGCTGCCGTCCCGTGTCTCCAGCTCTGCCACGGGGGAAGAGCGGGGTTTAGCCTATCACCCAGTGGGACCCTCACTGCCAGCATCCCACCAGCCCTCAGCTCCCTTCCCTGCAGCCACTCTCCCCCTGCAGCAGCTGCCAGGCTGGGAAGTATGAGATGGTGAGGCTGATCCCCCACACCATGGCTAGAGCAGCCCCAAAGCACTCTTAATGCCCCCGTCCGGCATCCAGCCACAGAAGGAGGGTGTCACTGGTGGGTGCTGGGGCTGTTCGGGGGCTGGAAGGTGAGGCTGTGGAGCATGGTACCAGTTTCACGAGGGCTGCGGATGAGGAGGTCCTTGAGGGTGTCCTTGTGGACCAGGCGCATGCGGCGCCGCTCAGCAGCAATGCTGTGCTCCAGCTTCTCCTCCTCCGTCTGCGGGGTCAGTGGCTTCAGCCTCACCTGCAGGAGAAGGCAGGGCCCCTTTGAGCACTGCCACGCATGCCCGAGGCACCCTGTGTCCCAATGGCAGAGCCAGCCATGCCTGGGGTGCACCGTAGCTGTTCATGGAGGGGCCAGAGGGCAAGGGATAGGGATCCCCTGGGAGATGTCACATAGTAGGGATGGGCACTGATGCCAAGGAGCCATCCTGCAGCACTGCTGATGAGGTACATCCACGCCCTCTCGGGGCAATAAAGGAGGGGATGGCAGCAGCAGGTAGGTGCTCTCCATGCCCAGAGCAGGACTGAGAGGCCAGTACCATACACTTCTGAGATAAGGAATCACCAACTCAGTTGTGTGCAGATTGGCATGACACATGCCATGGTGGGAAGCTGGGCCCAGCCCACCCCTACTGTCCCCATTTTCCTCACTCCTACCAATCAAGCCCTCCACAGCCACCAGCCACCACCTACCTTGCAGCCAGAAGGATCCTGTGCCACGAAGGTGGCATAAGCCTTGCAGATGCTGCAGTGCTTCCCGCTGCACAGGTCCTCATAGCTCACCTGGATACCCACCTAGGAGAGGGCACAGCACCCCTGAGAGCTGGTTCTGCTGCCCTGGGGACCCACATTCTGCCAAGTAGAGCAGGAAGGGACCGACATGTGGGATCAAAGCTGGGAACCACGGAAGGATCCGGGGATGTTGCATTTGGCTGTGCTGAATGGGCACAGAGTGAAGGGGACGGGGCAGAGGTGGGAGTAAAGGCAAGGGACTGCACACTGACCTCCATGCTGGAGTTAAAGGCTCGGTTCACTTTGGCTTTGATGTTGACAACTTGCCCAACGCTGAAAAAGAGAGGGAAGAGAAGAGAAACCAGATGGGATTTATCAAGAGGCAGCAGCCTGTGGTTATCCAGCACACGTGCTGGCACTGGATGGGTCCCCATCGAGGTGCCAGTGGTGTTATGGCTCACAGCCAGCTGTGGTAGCAGCTGCCTGGGACAGCAGGGTTATACTGGGGTGGCTAGCAGGGCGTAGGATGGCCTCCTCCCAGCTGTGGGACCCCACAGGTGGCCAGCCTGGCAGTGAGCTGTCACCCATGAGCATCTGCATGCAAACAGGTGCCTAGGTCTGAGATGCTGATGAGTCACTTGAGGGATGCAGAGTGCCCAAGATTTGCTTGGGACCACCTGCCATGCGGGCATGCACGCTCCTGCCAGAGCAGACAGCTTCTGCAGCCTCACATGCACTGTCCTGCACAACGGAAGCACCCAGGGGACCTCCCCAGGGGAGCTTGGCTGGCAGTAGCAGCCTTAAAGCTCCAGGCATCTTGACTATTCCCAGCCTTTCTCCTCTCCAAGGCCTCCCAGTGATGGATGCCTTGGGATACTTGGAGCCAGCAGAAGGCAGAATCCAGGCAGGGGCATTTTGGACCACACCTCACATGGAACGTCTGCTGGCAGCAAATACACACAGCTCCAGCTCTGCAGCCTAACCTGCTCCAGGCTGGTACTGACCAAACGAGTAAGTGCAACTTTCTGGTGACACCAGGAGTAAACAGAGTCCTTATCAAATGCATTGCTACATCAGGAATATCCCACAGCCTCTAATACAGTGCTAAAGATTTCATGGGAAAGTAAACCCTGTGATTGCCACTGCAGGTTTGCATCAGAAAGGGCTCGAACCCAGAGGTAAAAGAGAGTCACTGAATCATAGAATGTATTGGGTTGGAGGGGAACTTCCTCCTAATTTAGAGGAGGAGGAGGAGAAACTCCTCCTGCAGTTTAAACTGTTGCCTCTTGTCCTATCACTACAAGACCTCCTGAACAGTCCCTCCTCAGCCTTGCTCTAGGTCCCCTTCAGACACTGAAATGTAGCTCTAAGGTCTCTTCAGAGCCTTCTCTTGTCCAGGTTGAACAGCCTCTCTTTGTAGGAGAGGTGTTCCAACTCTCTGATCATCTTTGTGACCTTCTTATGGACCTGCTCCAGCAGGTCCATATCCTTCTTGTGTTGAGGACTTCATAGTTGGATGCAGTATGCCAGCTGAGGTCTCACCAGAGCAGAGCAGAGTGGCAGAATCCCCTCTCTCAACCTGATGGCTATGCTGCTTTTGATGCAGCCCAGGCTGACATTGGCCTTCTGGGCTGCAAGTGCCCGTTGCTGGCTCCTGTCCAGCTTCTCATCCACCAGCACCCCCAAGTCTTTCTCTGCAGGGCTGCTCTCAATCTCATCATCCCCCAGCCTGGGTTGGTATCAAGGATTGCATGCAAGTGCAGGACCTCAGTGTGTTCTTCAGCACCATAACTTCCCCTCTTGCCCCCACATGTGACTTGTGGCTTCAGATGACTGTGAGCATCTCCAGTTACTTAACACACTTTGCATGTTGGCTCTGGCTGGAGCAGAGGTGGCACGGAGTCAGGCTGGTGCCTGCACCGGGCAGCAGCCTTGTGCCAAAGGGTTAGCAGGGTTAGGTGAGCAGCCTGGTGCAGCTCGGAGGCCGTGCTGCGTCAGTGGGGTTAAGGCTCCCAACTCACGCATGAGGCTGGCTGCTCTAGGGCTGCAAAGGTCCATACCAGACACTGCTCCTCTGGGCCCCCTGCCCAGCAGGGCTTACCCGCAGCTGGCTGGTGCGAGAAGAAAGAGCAAGATGGAGGGAGAGGGTTAGAGGTGATGGAAGCGGCCGCGGGGATGCTGCGGCTGGGTTTGTGGTGAGCAGCAAGCAAGGGCAGGGCTCTGGGCAGATGTGCTGGCAGCCCTGCCCCTTTGTGTCACAACCCCAAAAATCATACAGTCACAGAAGGGTTTGGGTTGGAAAGGACCTTTAAAGGTCATCTAGTCCAACACCCTTGCAGTCAGCAGGGACTGCAACCAAATCAGGTTGCTCAGAGCCCAGTCCAGCCTGGCCTGGAATGTTTCCAGGGATGGGGCATCTACCACCTCCTGGGCAAATGGTGCCCATGTTTCACCACCCTCACCATAAAAAAGTCTTCATTTTATTTAGTCTGAATCTCTTTTAGTTTAAACCCAGTAACCCTTGTCCTATCAGAAGAGGACACTAAAACACTTTACCTTTTCTACCCTCAAACAATACAGGCTGATGCCACAAAATCCACACAAACTCTGGCCACAGGGTATATGCAGCCCTCCTGGGAGGCTGCATTTCCTTGCAGCAGGAGCTGAGGGATGGGAAGCATCTGAAGCCCCGGTGGTGACTTATGTCAGTGATGTTTTTGGGTCTGCTTTGTGTCCCCAAGCTCCTACAGCTCCTCCCTGCCCCTCTCTCGCAGTGGGAGGGCAACAGAAATCACAAACAGCTGGGCGAGGAGGAGAGCAGACAGCAAGTGCTGCCCGAAACTCCTCTGCCGTCAAACAGCTCTGCAGGCAATCCCTGGCAGGCCCCTTGCTGAGAGCATTGAGCCGGATCACAGCAAGTGGGATGTGAGCCAGGAGGAGCACAAATCCCCTGACCCTTGAAGCAGTGCCTGGCACACCCCCGCCGAGAGGCAAATGCCTCGAAGGGCTTGATTTAACACGCTGGAACAGGTCTCAGGTCCATCCTCCCACTCCCAAAACCTACAAAGAGAAGCTTCCCAAGAAAAGCCACCTCAGGAGCTGGAGCCATGAGGTGCTGGCCACTGCACTCCGTGAGCTCACTTGGTGCAGGGCATCACCTCCAGTGGTGCCACCTGACAGGTCCTCCAGCCTCTGCCAGTAGTTTGTCGTCCCACCAGCACCACAACATCTGCCATGAGGTGGAGAAAGCGGGAGCTTAATGTTTCCTGGTGATAAGAGTGAAACCCAAGAGTGAATTGGGCCTCCTGGCACCAAACAGCCAACAGCCTGGGACCTAAGCACCAAACATGGGTGCCCACACTGGTCTCTATCCTCAGTGGAGAGACATTGGTCCCCTGCATGGTGGGGAGCTGCTAGGCAGCACGGATCAAGAATCCTAAATGAGACAGCTTCCTCTGCTGGGACAGCCTTTGGCCAGCAGGTCCCCAGGGGACAGGGCTGCCAAAAAAACCCTCTGCTGGCACATGGGCATCTCTGCCATTGGGACCTGCAGGCACCTTTATAGGTGCACCAAAACACCCACTGAGACCCCTGAGATGGTACCTGGGAGTGAACAGATGGACATCACCCTGCATGGGGAGGCTATAGGGCTCTGAGAGGGGAATAAAGAAGGCAGCAGCAGCACCTGGACTTACTGGGGGTGTGGTATGGGAAGAAACCACCTTGGGCAGATAAGATTTACTCCTGCTGGGAATGCCTATGGTGTCCCCTGCAGTGTGGCAGTCCAAGGGTTGTGTGCATTGGGGTGGGCACCTCCGTGGAAGCAGTGCGTAAGGAAATCCTAGGACAAGCTTCAGAGGGGATTTCGGCCAGGCAATGTCTGCTGCTCAAGCAGGTCCCACTCCCCCCCCCCCAGCCCCAGCACCCAGCATGAGGGTGGGTGAGGCTAGCACAGGCCAGCCACCCAGACAGCTGCTACAGAGGCATCGTTTGCAAGATTTAAGTTCTACGGAGCTCTTAGTAGGGAGCTGTTCCTCGAGCAAAGCCAGAGAGGAGCCGGGGTCAGGGGAAGTACCAGGAAGCCAACTCAGCAGGAGCTCCCCAGATAAATCAGTGCAGTCAGCCAGCCTGCAGAGCTGGAGCCTCAGCCCCTGGCTGTCCCGTGAGCCTGGCACTGCCACCGCACCTCCTCCCTTTACAAACACGCTCCTCCCTGTCCCAGCTCCATCCCCACTGCCCACACTGCACCCAGCGGATGGGGAAAAACCCCCACCCACCTCCCCCACAGAGCAGACTATTTACCTAATGGTGTGCTCAAAGTAGATATCATCCATGGAGGCGGTGACGCAGGGGCAGCCGGCGTGTCTCTCGGCTGGAAAGGGAAAGCAAACTGCATCAGCCCCCTGCCTTGGGGCTACTGAGACCTCGGCTGACGTCCCCTTCCCTGCTCGTGTCACATTTTCTTAGGGTTTGGGGGTACTCCATGCTGCAGCAGCGTGGTTAGGGGGTGGGTTGTAAGTAGGAGGCACGATGCCCGCAGGCAGCCCGTGTCACCTGCCTGTGCACAGCTACCTTGCCATCCCAGCCTTTCCTGGGGGCTCCAGGAACCTCACACTGCAGAACTGCCCCAAGGACCTCCTCAAACTGCAGAACGTCACCCATTTTCCTGCATAACCCCCTTAATGCTCAGCGACCTGTGGCATGCTCGGCAGGGTGGCCAATCTAGTGAGCTCCACCACTGCTCAGCCTAGAGAAGGCACGGCTCCAGGAAGACCTCATTGTGTTTTTTTCTGTACTTAAAGTGGCCTATATGAAAGATGGGGACAAACTTTTGAGCAAGGCCTGTTGTGACAGGATGGAGGTGATGGGTTTAAACTAAAAGAGGAGATTTTGAATATCTATAAAGAAGAAACACTGGCTCAGGTTGCCCAGAATGGTGGTAGATGCCCCATCCCGGGAAACATCCAAGGTCAGGGGTCTGAGTAGCCTGATCCAGTTGCAGATGTCCCTGTTGGAATGACCGGCATGCCATAGGTGGGATTTCGCTGTGCCCTGTACACCAGGCCAGGGAAAGGGCAGCGTTTTGGACGAAGCAGGGCAGTGTTTTGTAAGAAGCAGGCATCGATTTCGATCTGTCCCCGAGCAGGGGTGCCTGCTGCAGCGCCTGTCTGCTTCCTTTCCTGTCCCGCTTTAATTACTCAGCAGAAAGGCAGGACGCGGGTGCGCAGCTGGCATCAGCGCCGAGGCATGGCACTGTCCCGCCAGGCACGCTGCCTCCGGGGACCCCGCCAGGTCCCTCCCCTGCCGGCCTGGCAGCACTGTGGCTCACCGGAGAGGCACGCGGCCGTGTCGATCCACTTGAGCAGCTGGCCGGTGCTGAGCTCGCCGCGGTGGTTGGTGTGGCAGGGCAGGACCAGCTGGCTCATCTGCACCTCGGTGGGGTTGCGGGTGGGCGAGGGGCTCGCCATGGCCCCCGACGGCTCCTCCCCTGGCTCCCAGGCACACGATGGAGAGGTTGAGCCCTGCGGGAGAAGGAGAGCTTCATTTACCCAAATGGGAAGAAAATCCCCTGAGAAAACAGTGACTCACACAAGGCCCTGCTCAGGCAGAACCTTGTGGGACCCCCAGCCCTGCACAGCCTCAGGCACCACCAAAACTAGCACCTGAAAGGATCACAGAATCACAGAATGTCAGGGGCTGGAAGGGACCTCGAAAGCTCATCCAGTCCAAGCCCCCTGCCAGAGCAGGATCACCTATACCAGATCACACAGGAACACATCCAGGCAGGTTTTGAATATCTCCAGAGAGGGAGACTCCACAACCCCCCGGGCAGCCTGTTCCAGTGTTGTGTCATCCTCACAGGGAAAAAAATTCCTCCTCATGAAACTTCCTGTGCCTCAATTTGCACCCATTGCCCCTTGTCCTGTCACTGGGCATCACTGAGCAGAGCCTGGCTCCATCCTCTTGGCACTCACCCTTTACATCTTTATAAACATAAATGAGGTCTCCCCTCAGGCTTCTCTTCTCCAAGCTAAGGAGCCTCAGCTCCCTCAGTCTCTCCTTGTAACAGAGATGTTCCATTCCCTTCATCATCTTTGTGGCTCTGTGTGGACTCTCTCAAGCAGTTCTATGTCCCTCTTGAACTTGGGGACCCAGAACTGGACACAATATTCCAGATACGGCCTCAGCAGGGCAGAGCAGAGGGGGAGGAGAACCTCTCTCAACCTACTAACGACAGCCCTTCTAATACACCTCAGAATGGCATTGGCCCTCCTGGCCAATTGATGTTGTGGTGAGGTGGGGGTCAGACTGTTCTCCTGAGTAACAAGTGACAGGACATCAAGCTGTGCCAGAGGAAGTTTAGGCTGGAGATCAGAAAATATTTTTTCACCAAAAGGGTTGCCAAGTCATGCAAGAGGCTGCCCAGGGAAGTGGTGGAGTCACCATCCCCGGAGGGATGTAACAGGCATGTAGAGGTGGTGCTGAGGGACATGGTGGACTTGGCAGTGCTGGATTAATGGTTGTACTTGGTGGTCAAAAAGGTCTTTTCCAACACAAACAATTCCATGGTTTTATGAAAACCCAGCCAACCCATCACCAAAGACTTGATGCTCTCAGCCAAAAGAGGAAAAAAAAAAAACCTCTAAGAAGAGCTCCATGGGTAGTCTTTGCAGGTTTCCATTTATCACCCAACTCAGCTGCTTCCTCCTGAAAACGGTGCAAAACCCCTCCCAAAGTCAATCACTTGTCTGGGAGGGAAGTTTGCTCCCCTGACAGCTTTGAGGTTAGGGCATCACAACAAAGAGTGGGTTTGGGTTCCCAGGGCTGGGCATGCAGCCATGCTCCACACCTTCCACCAACACCCCCCTCTGCTGAAGGCAACACCAAAAGCAGTTCACAAGCATCGGGAAGGGGAAGCATCCTGTGTTTGGGGTTGTTCGTGCAGTCAGATTTGGTCCTGGCTGGCTTCACCGTTTGCTGGACGTGGCACTGCTCTCGCCTGGGAGGAGGGTTCAGAGAGAGCAGCTGCTGTTGCAACTGTGGCGGCAAGAAAAGTAGCTGATGAGATGTCAAGTGAGCCGTGTTACACAAGGGGTGAACTCGGTTAGCCTGGTGAGTAATTGAGGAGACACGAGGAGCCGTCTGGGCTTCGTCACAGCCCTTCCTTCCGCTCTCTGCTCCCACCGCGTCCCCACTCACAGCGCTTGCTGCCAGAGCCCCGCTGCAGCAGCTGCTTTGCCCTTTGCTTTGCCCAGCCTATTTTGAAGATGGGCTTGGGCTGAAAATGAAGCTTTCCCGACTAGCCTGAGCTCGGCGCCTCTCAGAATAGCATTTTTCTCTCACGGGTCTAACCTCTGTTTCCATAGCTACTGGTACACGACATCCCAGGGACGGCACAAACCTCAGCTTAGCAGAGACGGCAATGAACACGGCAAGCCAAGCCTACAGCAAAGGGTCCCCCATCCCAGAGTGACAAAAAGGACTGGCTGGCAGACCCCCCCCCAAGAGGGCTCTGAACCCCTTTGTGAATTTCCTGGGCTGTTTGACAGTGATGAGGTGCCTACACAAGTCCCACAGAGATATTTTGGGAAGCCAGCAGTCTCTGGGATATGAGCCAGCAATGCAAAGAGCTCCCAAGCTGCTTGCTGCAAAGCGAGCAGCCAGCCTGGCCAGAGCTCCTGGTGGTCGTTTTCCTGGTGCCTGTCACTTCCAAATTGTAGAGGGAAAGTTGGTGCCCTGACTCCGTGGTAGTCAGCAAGAGCCTGGGGATGCTGACGAGGAATGTGACGGGGGTGAGTGCAACTGGAGCCAGTGCCGGGCTGGGAGCAGCTCCCGGCATGAGGTGACATCTGCATGGCACAGTCTTGGTTAGTAGCCACCAACACAACAGGGAGCCCTGAAGTTAGTCGCCCAGCACAAGGGGTACCTGGAGGCCATCGCAACAGAACCTCAAGATCTCTTCAGGAGCTACAATACTCTCCTTGACTGTTTTTAAGAGACACCTGGAAAGGAGAAGAGTGGCTCCAGTTAGAGAAGAACTGGCAGAGCCAGGGGTGGAGGACACCCATGGCTGTCCCCCCAGCAAGGGCCACGCAGTGTATAGGGCAGGTCATCACACCATCCCTGCACCCCACACTGATGTCCCTCCCCACACCACTGGCCTCTCACCAGCAGCTACTGAAAGAGCCAAAAGAGAGCAAGGCAGAGGCAAGGCCAGCACCTGCCATTCCTCACAGATCAGCTCCAGTGCTCACCGGCTGTGATGGAAAGAGCCCCAGCTATTCCGGGGTGCTGGACAGAGCCCAGGACACGCTGCCATGGCCCATCCCTCGGTCCTTGACGCTGTGTCAATACTTTCCATGTCACTACGTGTGACAGACAGCTGTGTCTTGAAGCTCTCCGGCCAGCGCGGTGACACTGCCATGGTCACAAGACAGCCAGGGGCATATTTTTGGCAGTGAGCAGGACTTGTGCTGCTGGCGGGTGGTACCAGGGACAGCAAATGGGAAGTGCTGGTTGCCGGTAACAGCACTGTGCCCTGCGTTGTGAAGGCTTGGCATTCCCCAAGGACATCCTGTGTCCTTGGGCGCCCGCAGGCTCCCTGGCCACAGGCACTGCCACCATGTCCCGGCTGGACACAGGGCTGGCATTGCAAGGAGAGGCAGCTTGGGAGCTGCAGCAGGAACAAGTGGAAGAAGCTTTCTATTTACAGTTTGCTTTTAAACACAGCATCAACAGACCCTTGGATTGCCTGCAGCTGTCCCAGCAAATATCCTGCTCCCACATGGATCCAGCTGGGCTTCTGGTATGGCCTGAATCACATGAGGGTGCTTCAGGAGGTGGTGGCTCCTTCCCCAAGGCTGAAGGGGCACCAGTGGGACCAATCAATTCTGGCACAGTAACAAGAAGGTGGAAGCTGCAGCCAGCACTGGGGCATCACACAGCACACACTCATCATGGCTAGGATGAAATGAGGGTGCTCCAAGTGACACTGATGGCTCCAAGTGGCACCACTGAGCATCTCAAGGCCTCCCACACCTGCCTCAGCAACACTGGACTTTGCTTTCTCTAGAGCCATGACCTCTCCAGGCTTGCTGTTGAGGCTTGGGAGCTTGTTATGACTCAACCACCCTCCCAAGAACCTGGTGCAAGAGTTGCTCTCCTGTTTACCAAGCTGGATCTGCTCTCTGGATTTGCTTTCTTGCAGGCACAGGCAGTGACAGCGACCAGAGCTGACCCTGTCACACCCCTTGGCCACAGCCAACACCAGAGAGCACATGCTTCAGGTCATACCAGGAAACCCAAACCTGCTCTTGATTGCAACTGTGTCACCTTGTCCCCTAGGATGAGTTATCAGGAAGGGGGGGAAAAAACAGCACCCTGCTTTGCATTTCCCCTCCCAGCTATTTCTGAGATGACCTCAGCCCATGCTCCACTCTGCCCAGGGAAGGGGAGTGCTGTGTCTCCTGCCCTAGCATCACCAGTGAGCCCCAGAACCATTCAGCCAGGGCGTATTTATAGAGTATTAGGTTATTGAAACTCAGCAAGCAAGTGTCTGTTCTCATTAAAATCTTCAGCCTCACTCAGCTGTCACAATTTTAAAGCTGTTGACTGATGCAGCCCTCAGGTCACCATGGCAACGGGATGCAGTACCCAGGCAATGATGCTCTTACTCTGTCACCCCTCGAGTGACCCACTTCTACCCCCACCCCCCCAAAAAAAAAAAAAAAAAAAAAAAAAAAAGAAGTTTGCATTAGAGAAAAAAACACAGCAGAGTATTTTCCTAGCCTCCTGCCAGGCTCACTTCCTGCATGGCCGAACGCATAAGGAGCTCACAGAGCAAACCAGGGGGTGGTATGGAGAGGGAGAGGGTGACACACCCCAACATCTCCTAAGTGGTGGGGGAGAGGCACCCCATAGCACCTCACTGTTCCCCTGTGTCCTGGCAGGGGGGTGTCTCACAGCAGCAAGGCATCCACAGGCTCTGCCAAATTGGGTGCTGGCCTCTTGGGAAATCACTGGAGGACCATCAGTCTGAGGTAGCAAAACCCACTTGGGTCCTTCAGCCACAGGATGATGCCAGGCAGGGGTACAGGAGAGCAAACACTCCCCCAAATCTTTGAGCCCTCTGGAGGTGGGGTGTTTGCTTTAGCCACCCCCAAGCAGCAGAGGGGAAGAAGGGATGAGGGTGAAGTTGGGGCAGAGATCGAAAGTGCTGGGCTGTGGCAGGCTCTGGGTAGAGCGGAGCAGGTCCACATCTCACGCTGCCCCCACCTGCCCCACCAAGATCTCCCACCACCCCACTACCACCTCCCAAAGGCCTAACTCCCATCTTCCCTCACCTGGCTCAGTTTTCCTACCCCTGTCCCACCCCTTTGGTGCATCCTTACTCCCCCTGGGAATATCTAAAGAAATAAAGGAAGGAGATGGGTTGGGGGAGGAAAGTGGTAACAATGAAGTTCTCCTGGGGGATTATTGGTGTCTAATTGAGCAATATCCATGGTAACAGCAAATCTGCACGTGTTAAAATATTAACCTGACCTACTTTGGGAAATTTTGCCATCTTGACAGGGCAGTGAGGGTTCTCCTCTCCTGGAAACCCAGCCTGCCAGTCCCCCTGCCAGCAGCAGCAAAGCCTCAGTGCTCTCAAGGATGAGATGTGCAGGTTTTGTACAAGGGGAGATGTCTCCTCCAGCAGGACCCCCAGCCACGAGCCACAGCAGAGATGCCCAGCACAGCTCAGCTCTGTCTCTCCACGTTTGCTAGGATGGAGTGAGGTACCCAGAAGGAGACATGTGGGACCACCAGGATGAGACAGACCAAAGTGCTGGGTCACAGCAAGGTAAAGAAATGTGTCAGAGCCCTATGGCAGGTCTCAGCAGATCCCAGGAGAGCAGCCAGCTCAGAAGAAAGGCCAGGGCACCGTGTGAGTGGTATTTTTGGGACCATCATGCTTTCCCTGGAGTTTCATGGAGCAAAGCAAGGCACGGGGCCAGGAAAGTGCAAACCGAGGGCCAAAGGCAGCAGAGGGCTACAAGACTCCCCTTATGAGAGGCTGACAGCTGTACATCCATCACCCATAAGAAACCTTCACTCAGGGTGAATGCAGCAGAGACCTCTCCAGCCCCCTCACATCTCTCTCCACTGCTTGATTCAACTCTGGGTGAAGCATCCCCAGCCCTAGCTGTGCCCCACTCCCACCCATGTGCCTGCTCAGCCACTCCCGGCAGCTGCTAGCAGGCTCCTAGGAAAGCTGGTCTTGGTTTGCTGCCATGGGGGCAAAGTTCCCTCAAGGAGTGTCCTGGGGCACAAAGGTACCCTTGCACTTCTGCCTCCACTCCAGGGGGACAGCAGAGTCACATGTCACCCTGTTACAGCTGCAGCCACCAGGGCCAAAATTCATGAGCATGGGGACACCCAACAGCATCACCCAGGCCTGGCATCTCTCTTCTGTCACCCACCTGCTGCTTTCCTAGAAAGGAATCTGCTATAGAATTGAGACCACCAAAATTGAGACCACCATGGTCAAGACCACCAAGCTGAAGACCACCATAGTGGACATCACCATGCTGGAGACCACCACTCAGTGGACACCCACTGTGGTGGTGCAGTGGTGTCCACCCTGGTGGTCTTGACTGTGCTAGTCACCGCAGCTGAGGCCATTGACATTGAGTCCACCACAGTGGAGACCACTAGGGTGGAGAGCACCCTCCTGTCATGTCACCCACCCCATCCGGCCACCCATGCTGCCCCAAGCCAGCCTTGGTGCATCCCTCTGCCCTTCTTGCCACACCAGCATTCCCAGCAGCCCTGTGCCCGTGCTTCCCAAATATCTGTCCACCACTTCAAAGCGAAAAGAGCCCGATTCAAGCCAAAGTCCCTCCCTGTCCCCATCATCCAGGCTGGCACACTTAGAAAGCCCTGGGGGGGGAGGCTGTGCTCTCTGGCTCTCGCCCACTGTCCACATTGCACCCGGAGGGTGCCACGTTCCCTTCAGCCAGCCGCCCGTGCCAGCCACGATGGAGCTGCAGCACGGCTCGCTGCAAACCCCAAGGGCAAGAGGGCATCGCCCAGGTGAACAGGGTGAACACAAGGGCTTTCACCGCACATCCTCGCCCTGGCAGAGCCACCCAGCACGAACGCAAGCCAGGGCAAGCCACTGCTCCAGCGCCGAGCACGGAATCTCCTCGGCAGCGCCGGGCGATGGCTCCTGCTCACCCAGCCCCAGTGACACCCAGCCTTGTCCCCATCGTCCCCAGCTCCCCCCCACCCCCGACCCTCACCTCAGCCAGAAGAAGCTGAGCATTTGCGGGTGGTGGCGAGAAGACGGCTGGCTCAGAGAAGAAGCGTCCGGACACCTGCGAGCTCGGCCGGCATCGGGCGCGGGCGGCAAGGCCAAAGCTGGAAGGGTGCCCTGGGCCGGGGCCAGCACACACCCCCTGCCGCTTCCTTATACAGAGCCGCGGATAAATCCTTCTTAAGGTAGCGCCTGGCAAATCTGCCCCTGCTCGGAGCACGGCCGGAGCGCTACTCTCCCCGCTCCGCTGCCGCAGCGACTGTGCCGGGCAGGCAGCGGAGCGCTGCGGGAGGAACCGGCATGCTGCCAACGGCTCTGCCGAGCAGGGTAGTGCCCCTTTCCTTCCGTCTCTCCCTGGCAAGCAGCTGCTGAGATGAGGTCCTGGGTCCCCACCACAGCCCTGTGCATCATCCCCTCTTATCCTCCAGTCACACCGGTAAGGGACACAGGCCTGCCCAGTTGCTCCCCCAGCCCACTTGGTACCAACACCACCACATTGGCACAGGAGCGCCCAGCTACTCCCCCAGCCCACTTGGTACCAACAGCACCACATTCAGCACTGGACTATTTCCTCCCCTATTTAAACTTTCCTGAAAATGCTATTTTCCCCCCCACAGCTGCAGGTGCCAACATCAGGCTCGCTGGCAGGGAAAATTTCTGTAAACTTCTCTGGAGCCACTCTCCTCCTCTGCCCTGTTGCCTTTGAAGTATCTCAGGGCTTATAATAATACTTTTTTGTTTGTTTTAAAAGTACATTATATATATATATATGTATATGTATGTATATATATATATATATATAAAACAAGGAAATCAAATGCAAATTGCCCTGTCACCACACTACTGACACAGCATATTGAGTTTGGGGGAGATGTTGTTTCTATTTGTATTTGATTTAGGCACTTTTATAAGCAAATCTTGGTAATCGACGTACAAGAGTTTGATCAAAGCTCCTAGCAGGCAAAGGCAGCACAAGAGCTGCTCCTGGTGAAATAATTAAACAAATTCAGCAGGAATAATGGTAAGTAAGAATAACAAAGCAGAGGAGCAGAGCAAAACGCTCTTGGCGGGCACCGAGCATCAGTGTCTGATGCTGCAGGGGCTGCTCCTGCAGCACTGGGGCTTCGGCAACCCAAATTTCAGGTTGGACATGGGAAATGCTCATCCAAATCCTAGACCTAGGTGTAGGTGAGGTTCGGGCACCTCAGAACCTCTGAGAAGGCTGGGATGGGCAGAGGTGGAGCTGGTGGCCCAGACTGGGTGATGTTTGCGCATCGAGGGTTTGAGGGATAGAGAAGGCAGCGCCAGTTGATTGATCCAAGCACAGTGATGGAGATTCCCTCTGGAAAAAAGATCATTTCCTTGCATTGTCCGAGGCCTTTAACCCCAGTGAGCATCCCCTACTCAGCTGGTAGTATTCAATGTGCAGCTTTCTGTCAGCTTTCTGAGTGTAGGGAGGGGGTTCCTGATCCACTCCCTCCCCCCCACACTCTCTCCCATGCCTTAGGGGTAACCGTGGCCACCCGAATACGATTAACTTCCACCCCTACAGAAAACAACGTTTCATTTACAGCATTTTCCTTTGCGGCGGGACAGAAAACACGATTATTTTTCACCAAGATGGTTTTCTACCTGCATGCAGCCGCCTAGGTGCCCTGTGAGGCTCATGGGTGGCCAGCTCACCACTAGCTTCCTCCAGCAGATCTCACCACCTTTAGGAGGGAGGCTCCTCGGGGATCTCTTCCTCCCTCCTCCAGACTGTTTCTGCAGCCAGCGATTAGGATCAAGAGATTTGCTACACCAAGGGAAAATGATTCTTCCCCCTCTCCCAGTCAGAAGGAGCAGCACAATTAGAAACACTTCAGATCCTTGACCTGTGCTCAAGCCTCCAAACAAAAGTCGCAAAGAGAGGGTTGATGTTTTCCAGGCCCAATTAGGACAATGCTGTAATTACGGCTTGTTGTATTCCTCCAGCTCTCTGCTGCCCACATCCCTTCACCCCAGCACACCCGGACAGCATGCATGCAGCCCGGGCTGCCTGGCCAGTGTAGGCAGGAGCCAGCTTCTTCCTTCTGATCCATCACCATATGCCCATCTTTGACAGTTCTTTGGTGCGTGATGCCCAGACAGTGGATAATTAGCTAAATGAATTAATTGACATTCATACTCGTAATTAGCAACCAGTTACAAGCAGCTATTCTCCTTGGGACAACTAAAATTTCTTGGGGACTTGCTGTTAAAACACTGGAAAATCGTTTGGAAGGAAATGAGGAGGGCGGCGTGTGGCACACACTGATGGCGCTCGGCTTCTTCCCTCGCCGGTAAAAGCCGCCACACCGTAAACAAGCCCGTGCAAAAGCAAAGCAGTCTGTGAGACGTGTTGGAAACACTGCCGCTGCTGCTGGGGAGGAGGAGAAGTTTCTCCTCAGGAGGAGGAGGAGGAGGCGGAGGAGGAGGAGAAGTTTCCAGCTTTGAAATAAATCGGGGCCATATGGGCAGCCTCCACCCGGCAGCTCCCACCAGCTCCCCAGCTAACCCTTTCCACCCCCAGTTAGCAGAGAGTTGCAGCGAGGCCCCAGCAGCAGAGGCTGACCGTGCAGAGCAATGGGAATTGGATGTCGTGAGTGTTAATTAAACCATTAATTACTGCTGAGCACAGGGAGGAAGAAAAAAAAAAAAAAAACAAGCGACCTATTGGTTTCCTTGCTTCTTGGAGCAGTCAGAAGAATAAATCACTCAGGGGCTTGGCAGCAGGCGAAAGGGGCTGTGGTGTAAAGTCAGATCTTTGCTGAAATGTGGATTTTCTCATCTGTTAAATGCTGACTCGGTACCTGCGTGGCTGTGGCTGACCCCAGCAGCCCTGCAAGGCCAGGAGTGAGAGCTGCAACAGCGACAGGCCCAGTGGACACCAAGCCAAACAGCCAGGAGTGACACCCCCAGCCCTTGTCTTGCTGCCGAGGGCTGCAGGTGCTTTTGAGGTGCCCCTGGTTTCTTCACGTGTCCCCAGCAATGAGCCTGCTCCTCACCACAGGATGCACCCATCACCCAGAAGCCCCTGGCCATGCAGACACCAGTGCTCNGCACCACATTCAGCACTGGACTATTTCCTCCCCTATTTAAACTTTCCTGAAAATGCTATTTTCCCCCCCACAGCTGCAGGTGCCAACATCAGGCTCGCTGGCAGGGAAAATTTCTGTAAACTTCTCTGGAGCCACTCTCCTCCTCTGCCCTGTTGCCTTTGAAGTATCTCAGGGCTTATAATAATACTTTTTTGTTTGTTTTAAAAGTACATTATATATATATATATATGTATATGTATGTATATATATATATATATATAAAACAAGGAAATCAAATGCAAATTGCCCTGTCACCACACTACTGACACAGCATATTGAGTTTGGGGGAGATGTTGTTTCTATTTGTATTTGATTTAGGCACTTTTATAAGCAAATCTTGGTAATCGACGTACAAGAGTTTGATCAAAGCTCCTAGCAGGCAAAGGCAGCACAAGAGCTGCTCCTGGTGAAATAATTAAACAAATTCAGCAGGAATAATGGTAAGTAAGAATAACAAAGCAGAGGAGCAGAGCAAAACGCTCTTGGCGGGCACCGAGCATCAGTGTCTGATGCTGCAGGGGCTGCTCCTGCAGCACTGGGGCTTCGGCAACCCAAATTTCAGGTTGGACATGGGAAATGCTCATCCAAATCCTAGACCTAGGTGTAGGTGAGGTTCGGGCACCTCAGAACCTCTGAGAAGGCTGGGATGGGCAGAGGTGGAGCTGGTGGCCCAGACTGGGTGATGTTTGCGCATCGAGGGTTTGAGGGATAGAGAAGGCAGCGCCAGTTGATTGATCCAAGCACAGTGATGGAGATTCCCTCTGGAAAAAAGATCATTTCCTTGCATTGTCCGAGGCCTTTAACCCCAGTGAGCATCCCCTACTCAGCTGGTAGTATTCAATGTGCAGCTTTCTGTCAGCTTTCTGAGTGTAGGGAGGGGGTTCCTGATCCACTCCCTCCCCCCCACACTCTCTCCCATGCCTTAGGGGTAACCGTGGCCACCCGAATACGATTAACTTCCACCCCTACAGAAAACAACGTTTCATTTACAGCATTTTCCTTTGCGGCGGGACAGAAAACACGATTATTTTTCACCAAGATGGTTTTCTACCTGCATGCAGCCGCCTAGGTGCCCTGTGAGGCTCATGGGTGGCCAGCTCACCACTAGCTTCCTCCAGCAGATCTCACCACCTTTAGGAGGGAGGCTCCTCGGGGATCTCTTCCTCCCTCCTCCAGACTGTTTCTGCAGCCAGCGATTAGGATCAAGAGATTTGCTACACCAAGGGAAAATGATTCTTCCCCCTCTCCCAGTCAGAAGGAGCAGCACAATTAGAAACACTTCAGATCCTTGACCTGTGCTCAAGCCTCCAAACAAAAGTCGCAAAGAGAGGGTTGATGTTTTCCAGGCCCAATTAGGACAATGCTGTAATTACGGCTTGTTGTATTCCTCCAGCTCTCTGCTGCCCACATCCCTTCACCCCAGCACACCCGGACAGCATGCATGCAGCCCGGGCTGCCTGGCCAGTGTAGGCAGGAGCCAGCTTCTTCCTTCTGATCCATCACCATATGCCCATCTTTGACAGTTCTTTGGTGCGTGATGCCCAGACAGTGGATAATTAGCTAAATGAATTAATTGACATTCATACTCGTAATTAGCAACCAGTTACAAGCAGCTATTCTCCTTGGGACAACTAAAATTTCTTGGGGACTTGCTGTTAAAACACTGGAAAATCGTTTGGAAGGAAATGAGGAGGGCGGCGTGTGGCACACACTGATGGCGCTCGGCTTCTTCCCTCGCCGGTAAAAGCCGCCACACCGTAAACAAGCCCGTGCAAAAGCAAAGCAGTCTGTGAGACGTGTTGGAAACACTGCCGCTGCTGCTGGGGAGGAGGAGAAGTTTCTCCTCAGGAGGAGGAGGAGGAGGCGGAGGAGGAGGAGAAGTTTCCAGCTTTGAAATAAATCGGGGCCATATGGGCAGCCTCCACCCGGCAGCTCCCACCAGCTCCCCAGCTAACCCTTTCCACCCCCAGTTAGCAGAGAGTTGCAGCGAGGCCCCAGCAGCAGAGGCTGACCGTGCAGAGCAATGGGAATTGGATGTCGTGAGTGTTAATTAAACCATTAATTACTGCTGAGCACAGGGAGGAAGAAAAAAAAAAAAAAAAACAAGCGACCTATTGGTTTCCTTGCTTCTTGGAGCAGTCAGAAGAATAAATCACTCAGGGGCTAGGCAGCAGGCGAAAGGGGCTGTGGTGTAAAGTCAGATCTTTGCTGAAATGTGGATTTTCTCATCTGTTAAATGCTGACTCGGTACCTGCGTGGCTGTGGCTGACCCCAGCAGCCCTGCAAGGCCAGGAGTGAGAGCTGCAACAGCGACAGGCCCAGTGGACACCAAGCCAAACAGCCAGGAGTGACACCCCCAGCCCTTGTCTTGCTGCCGAGGGCTGCAGGTGCTTTTGAGGTGCCCCTGGTTTCTTCACGTGTCCCCAGCAATGAGCCTGCTCCTCACCACAGGATGCACCCATCACCCAGAAGCCCCTGGCCATGCAGACACCAGTGCTCAGCACCCACAGCATCGGGAGGCACATGGGATGGAGTTTTGCAGATGATCCTGTGCCCCAAGCAGGCAGCAAAAGTATTTCCTCCTCTACAGTTGGAAGAAGGGAGGGTGGCATGGCAGGCACTGCTAGGAGAACTGTATGTTATGGAAAAGAGGCGGGGAAATGAGACTAATGCAGCAGCACCAGAAACTAAACTCTCATATCATCTTGCTGCATCAGGAGCTGCTGCAGCACCATGCCATGGCAGCACTGTATGCCTGGGCTGGGGGTCCTACATCGCCCTGAACAGGGGAGAATCACTCCCCACAGCCACTTAGGGACCAGCATTTGGAGTGTGGGACACTCCAGGATGGGGCAATGTGATGTGGTGATGGGATGGGGGCAATGTGATGAGCTGATGGAACAAGGTGATGGGATGTAATGATGGGACAGGGACACGGGATGGGGCTATGACATGGGGTGAAGGCATTCCATGGGCTGAGGTCTCCCTCAGAGAGGGGCTCTCCCCCCAGCTCCTTATACAGAATCAGGGCCATGTCACTCTGACAGGAGTCCTTGGCTCCTCCGAGCTGTCAAAGCTCTGGAGTTCCCTAGCAGTGCTTATAGTTTAAAGACAGAGGAAGGGTGGGGAAAAAAAGAAGCAGAGCTCAGAAGTGAGGTGGTGGAAAAGAGGCATGCCACTCTTTCAGATATTACACACCCTGGTAAGTTCTCAAACACCCAGGCTGCACCTGATAGCAGGAGGGAGGTTAATTTTTCTTTAGCTGCAGGCAAAAAAGAAAAAAAAATTAATTACAAAGTAACCTATTTTTCAACTCCTTCATTGGTATTTACTTAATTTCTTAAGGCCAGCTCAGCCACCCTGTGACAGAGAGGAGAGGAGCAGCTGTGTGGTCTTCAGCTAAGCCTGGCTCCAGCTCACTGAGGGCTTGATTTTGGGTTTAATTTAAGCATTAAAGCCCAGAGCAAAGGTGGCTTGTTTGGGCACTGGTGGGCAAAGTTGATAGCACGTGACATGGGCACCAATGCAGCATCCAGCTGTGATGGGGATGAGGAGCACCAGGATCTTCTCAGAGCACAGGGAAAGACCATCGGGAAGTAGGATCTTGTAGAGAGGGTTTGGGAGGTGCCAAGGAACAGGCCCGCTGTGGGTGGTCTGTGTGGGCAGGGACTGCCCTGAGGAGTCACTGAGGACAGGGATATCTGCAGAGGTCTCCAAGGGCAAGAGAAAGTCTTGAGAGGGAGGATGTAGGGACACACAGGGGCTACATGAGGAGAGACACAGGACTGGAGGTCTGAAAAGACAGGGACTCCTCAGGGATCCATGAACACTGGGGCATCCTGGGGAGGTACACAGGCACAGAATGCCCTGAAGTGGCACACAGGCACAGGACACTGAGGGTGCATGGCGACAAGGACACCCCCCGCAGGGGCACACAAACACTGGACACTCGTAGGCACATGGACACAGGATACTGGGGGTGCATGGAGACAGGGACACACTTTGTGGAGGGCATTCAGGCATAGGGCACCCCTGGGGGAGGCACACAGGCACCAGACATCGGGAGTGCACGAGGACAGGGACTGCCGGCGGACACATGAGCACAGGACACCGGGACTGCACGGGGACACAGGCATCCCTTGGAGGGCACACGGGCACAGGACACCTCGGGTGACAGAGACACACGGGCTCAGACGGACGCACACACGAACACAAGACCCCGAGGCTTCCGTTCGGTACCGGCGCCGTCCGCACCGCCGCGCGCCGCCAGGGGGCGCCGTTACTCCGAGCGGCCACTCTGGCCCCCCCGCGGTGCCCGCGGGCGCCCCTGCTCCGCTGCCCGCCCCGCCCCGNCGCGCGGCAGTTTCAAGAGGCCCCTTCCGCGCCCCGCCCCGCCCGGCGCCGCGCTGCTCGGCGGGGGGGTGGCCCCGGGGGGAGGACACGGCCCGGCACGGCCTCGCCTGCTGGCCGCACGGCCCTGCCGCCCGCTCTGCTCCCTGCTGCCCGGTCTACTCTCTGCTGCCCACGGCGGCAGGCCCCGGTCCACCGCGCGGTTAGAGGGGAAGGCTATGGTCCCTAAGGGGATGCGCTCCCACGCGTGACCGCGACCGCGGTTGTGGGGCTGTGGATGCTGCCAGCGCAAGGCTTCACCTCTGCCTCCTCCCGCAGGCCTAGCTGCCGGGCCGGGGTGGCACTTGCCCCTCGGTTCCCATAGGGACATCCCCCAGCCCTTTATAAATAATGCAGTATTAATATTATTAATTATGCGATGTAATTAATGATGTGCAGGCAGCATCAACCGGCAGCTCGCTGCTGCTGCTGGTTGCCTTCGGAAAAAGCCTTTTCGCTGCCTGGGGTTTTGCAGGCTCACAGCACAGGAGCTGGTGCAGGGGAAGGCCTTGAAGTCCCGAGGAGCCGGTTACGGCAAAGGTGATGTTCGGCATCGCGGCCAACGCGCACTGGCCGCCTTCCAACCGCTGGCACAGCTGCGCCAGTAAACAGGAAACCCCAACACCACGGCTCCCGCGGGACCCAGAAACCCCAACGCCACGGCAGGCAAATAGCTCCTCCTGAAAAATACCAGCAGCTTGGTGCAGCGAGGGGCTGGGGTGGGAGAGGAGGTGGGTGGCAGCACCCACCGCTGCCGCCTGCTCGCCTGCACCAAGTTCATTTGAATGCGAGCCATGCAGAGCGCTCACCACCGCCACTGAGGTGTGGAAATCTCACCCAGCCGAGGAGGGTTTCTTCCTGCTAGCCAGTCTGAGTGGGGGAAAATGCCTTATTAGAAGGTAGGGAAAATGTGGACAGCAAATCTGGCGCTTCTTGATGCCTGCTTTGCACTCCAGGAAGGCTCTGAAATGGAAGAGTTGTGTTCCAAGGGGATACAGTGAGCGTGCTTTGCCCCAGCCTGTTGGGACCCCCTATCCTGTTCTCACCATCAGTATCTCCAGCATCACCAGCAGTCATCACATCCCAAGGTTTGGCTTTCCCATGGGAAAAGGGAATACTGGGATGGCAGCAAACTGGAAACAAAAAAACCCTGTAGTTTGGT
The DNA here is from genome assembly GCA_013399055.1 of Ramphastos sulfuratus. Classification (NCBI taxonomy): domain Eukaryota; kingdom Metazoa; phylum Chordata; class Aves; order Piciformes; family Ramphastidae; genus Ramphastos; species Ramphastos sulfuratus. The sequence continues at coordinate 126,041 of WBNM01002566.1, forward strand.
CAAGGTTAGAATTAAAAATTTAAACTGCTGGTTGTGGTAGCGGTGCCTGGTGGGAGAACAGGCATGCCATGTGGGAATGCAGCCTGCAAGGATCTGTGCCCAGCTGGAATGGCAGCGGTGCCCAGCCACAGCAACATGCTGCCCACGCACCAGCTGCAGGTAAGGGCCACATCACTTTAGGCACTCGTGGTGCCGTTAGAGTTTAATGTTACCTATTGAATCAAGCCATGCATCTTTGTCAGTGCAAGGCAAAATTAAGGATGGGGGTTTAAAAAATGTGTTTATTTTCACAGGTGGTGTTTCAGCAGAATGGTCCCAAGAGCATTGACAACCACAGGCATCGTCCTCAGCAGTGGGCACCCTGACCAGTCCTGGTGGGAGCAGGTGGGCAGTGATAGACCAACAGTTACGTGAAGGGGCTGGGAGAGGGGGAGCTGCTCTAGGAGGTCGGAAAAGGCCACCTAACCACCCAAGTTTAGGAGAATTTGGGTGTTATCACAAGCCCTGGTGGCAGGGGCTGAGGTCTCCTGCTCCCAGAGCAGCCAGGACTGGGGGTGGGGATGTCGCCAGCCTGGGTCAGAGGCAATAAAGCTCCTGGAGTGATGCAGCAAAACAGGCTGGAGTCGCGTGTCGAAATAAATCATCCATGGAGGCAAGGCAGAGAGGAGGAGGATTTCTGCTCTCGCGCCTCCCTGCCTCTAACAAAGCCTCGGAGAGCCCAGGCGGGCAGCGAGAGCTGGGGCAGGAGCCAGCTGGCCATGGCCCCAGCTGCCCCAGAGCAGAGTAGGTTTTGGCCAGGCATTCCAATGCTCCAGCTCTCCCCAGAACTGGTTTTCCATCCCTTCCAAGCTCCCTTGGCTTCACCTTGTGTCAGGCAATGCATTGAGCTGCCAGGAGTGATAAAATGGCTGTCCCCCAAATTTATGGAGTTTATCTGTGAATAACTCTTGGAGGTGAGGCAACCGATAAGGCAGGAAGGAGGAGGGCTTTATTTCAGGATAAACTTCCCCCAGAGCAATCCAGGGTAGGCAGGAGCCCAACCTTAGCCCCAGGGACCAGCAGGGCTATGCCCCACACACCTTGGCCTTGTGGTGTTGGGGCATCACTGGGATGCTCACCCACAGTGGGGAAAGCCAAAGGCTCATTTCCCATCCCCAGCGTGTTTATGAGGAGCTAAGTCATGAAGAGGCTTTGGCACATCTCCGTCGCTCCCGCGGAGCATGTTTAGCACAGCAGAGACTGTTGCTTTTTCCAGCTGCACGTGTGTGCCCGTGGTTTCCATGCTGGCCAGGCGTTCCTCCCCATGTTCCATTCTCACCACGAGCTCATCTCCCACACACCCCACCCCCCACCCCCCCCCCCCCCCCCAAAAAAAAAAAAAAAAAAAAAAAAAAAGCCAGATTTTATCAATGGTCTGTGGAGCAGCATCCTGATTCTTGGGGCAGCGCAGCTGAGGCTGAGCAAGGCTCGAACCTGCCCCTGGTCCCCCCGTCCCCGCCCCACCGCAGTAACATCCATCCGAAGTTTCTGAGCCTCTTCTAATTTTGGAGGCCGTTAGCAAAGCAGGCGCTGCTGCAGCCAAACGAGACTGCCAATGTTTCCTTTAAAAGCTGCTTTCACTCCGAAGGACTCTTCTAGATGGTTTGCTTTTAATAGCAGGCTGCAGGGTGCAACGCCCAGCTTGCGGCTGGGGTGCGGGAAGGGAAAGGACTGGGTGGTGTTGGGTGCAGGATTGGAGCCGTGCGTGGAGCCACATCGTGGGCCATAGCCGTGCACCACGTGCACCCCCTTCCCAGCTGAGACCAGCAAAGCTCCCCACCCCTTTGCCAAGCCAACACCCCCGCAGCCTCACCTCTCTTCCCTTACTGGCTCTCAGGGAAATCTTTAAGGCAGAGGGGGCCAGGTTCAGCCCCTAATTGTGCTAATAGCTCAAGGGAGAAGAAAAGGCTGAGGAGGAGCCGGTGGGGAAACAGGAGCCGGGAGGTCAGCACGCTGGTAGGTGTGAGCTCTTTGAAAAACCCAGTTGCTGCTTCAGTATAACCAGAGTTGGGAGAATGAAGCTGAAGTGTGAAAAATGAAAGTGAAAAGATAGGAACCAACCCACGGCTATTTATTCTAAAAATACTGACCTAAATACTTAAGCGCACATATAAAAGTCGTTGTCTTTGCTGATTTCCTTTCTGAAATGCTCTTGGTTTTGGTTATTCTTTTGCTCAGACACCAGAAGATGAGGCTTTTTTGGAGATGCTGAGACCATGTCCTAGCCTGGCACTCCCAGAGTTTGCTCTATGCCCAAAAACTAATCTGAAAGCCCAGCTTTGAAATTGATTCATTAAGCTGTGGTTAGCAGCCTCTGTCAATCAAAGCAGAGACTTTGGCTGGGTCTTGTGTGGTGGCTCTTGTGTTTCTTGCCAGGTGGGACAATAGCTGTGGCCGAGGGCACACCATAGGCATGGTGAAGCTGCAGAAGCTGGAATAGTAGCAGAACAAGAGGGTTTAGAGCAGCAGGGGTCACGGGGGCAGCAGCCCTGGCATGAAGCATCCCTTGGTTTGTGGGTTATAGTTCCTATCTGGGCTGTTGTGTCCCCCCAGACTGTTGTTGCAAGCCCTGCCTCCTCTCTACTCACCTGGCAGCAGCCAGTGCAAGGATGCAAGGAGGCTGTCAAGAGCCTGAGTGCTGAGCCTGGCTTAGTGCAAAGGTCCCTGGGGCCAGCGAGCTGGCCCAGCAAAGCCTTGCAAAAGAGCATTAGAGTACTGCAGGCAGTGCCCTAATTAGCAATTTGGGGGTTTCTCACAACCCTGGAGGTGTCTGGGCCAAGTACCGGAGTGGATGGCAAGGAAAATTCAGGTGTGGCGCCCCAGGTGGTGCAGGGGCTGGTGCATGGGGATGCCCATGTGGCATGGACCCCCATGTGTCATTGTGACCTCGCTCTGCACGTCCTTCCTTGGGAAGAGCACCGAGGCATGTTGTGGATGGAGCAGCAGGCAGAAGTGCTGGGTCAGCAAGTTCTGCAGACTAGACATGAACGATGTGCGCTCTGAGGGAGAAGCAAGAGACAGAGCTTAAAGAAGTAAAGGTGAAAGCAGGAGAGAGAAGCAGCTCCTGGCCTGAAGGTTGGAGAGGGAGAGGTGGTCACAGTGTTTGCAAATGCCAAAATGAAAGAGCAAGCCAGAAGAACGTGGCCTGGATGAAAAGGCAGTGGGTTGAGTTAGGAAAAGAGGTGCTCAGTGCAGGGAAGGCTGTGTTGTTGGTGTCCTGGGGTGAGCCTGAGGAAATGGTTCCAAGCTGCCCCAGAGGAGGTTCAGGCTGGATGTTAGGAAGTAATTTCTTCATTGAAAGGGTTCTCAAACATTGGAATGGGCTGCCCAGGGCAGTGGGGGAGTCACAATAGCCAGAGGTGTTCAAGCCTCTGTGTGGACCTGATGCTTAGGGACCTGGCATAGTGTTGACCCTTTAGTGCTGGGTCAAAAGTTGGACTGAGTGATCTTGATTGAAGGTCTCTTACAACCAGATATGCTCTGTGATGCGTGTGGCATCCCACAGCCAAAGCGATGCATGAGTGCCAGTCAGCTCCCCTCACTGCCTGCAGGGAAGTGAGGTGGCTGCATATGGCTGGGCATGTGAGCAGTGCCAGGGCAAGGCCTGCAAGCAGCAAGGGCTGGTTTTGAAACCTTGGAGGATGCCACAGAGGCAAGTGTGACAGAGGATGCTGGCTCCAATGGCAGGCTGCTGCTTGGGGAGTCTCGACTTCATCTCCTGAAGTCCTTCTTTCTCTCAAAATGCTCCTGGGAGCAGCAGAGGACACCTTTGTGGGCAGCAGAGACAGTTGGATCACAGCTCACCCTGCAGCAGCTTTTTGCCTAAAATAAGGCTGCTAAAATAAACCCACAAAGCCACCGTGCTCACAGCAGGCTCACAGCCCCACGTGTGTACCTGGCACCCGGCCACCCTGCTGTGGGAGCACCCATTGGGCTGGTGGCAGCAGAAGAGGGAGACGTCTGCTTCAAAACCCAAGGCCACCCTCTGGCCGGTTGCGTGAAGCGCGCTGGAAAAGTGGAGCCAGACGGCTCCTGCCTATTGCCGGGTGCTGGTGGGGGCGGCTGGCTCGGGACATTGCTGGCAGTGCTTATCAGGCAGGGACAGATGGGAGAGGTGACAGATAAGGGAAGAAACGGGAGTGATAGGACCCAAAGGCACTGCCCCAGCACAGCAAGGAGGATCAGGACGAGCCCCAGCAGAGCTGGATTTAGATCCTGTAATACCGGCTGTGTGCCTGCTCCTGACCTAAAGCACTCCTCGCTGAGGGCAGCAGGTAAGGAAACCACTGAGGTTACACTGCTGCTCTAGTGGGCTTCCTGCCTGGCTCCTGAGGCAGCTGACAACTACTGCTGCCCTGCCAGGGTTGCACCCATTCGCTTGAGAATGGCTACTGCAGGCAGCAGGTAGCACATCTCAGAGGTCATCCTTGTGGGATGATCAAGGAAAACCCAAGACATGAATCATCTCATTGTCTGCAGGGTCTATGGGTACACACAGCTCTGCTGGGTTTCCCTGGCAGGGTCTCCATTGTACCATTGCCATAGGAGACCTATGGGCTGCACCCTCACCCTATGCCAGGGCCCTTCTTGGCCCCATATAGCTGCTCCTAGAGCCCAGCTGCAGGAAATGAAGAGGGCCAGACACAAACAGTCCATCATGGCAATGCCACTGTTGCTGATAGGAGCCAAGCTGGGGTTATTGCTGTGCCACCACAAGAAGGAGGACCAGAGCTCCTGTGTGATGATTTGCTTGGAGGGGAGATATTTAATTGCACAACACCCCCGGCAAGTGGAGACCAGGAGGACCAGACTTGCCCAGAGTGTCTGGCACTGGATGGAGGTGGGCAGAGGTTACACTTTGTCAAGGCTATGGGGGTGGCTGGAGTCTCACATTTTAGGGGGTGTCTTTGCACAGTCTGCCTCATTCCTCAGGAGTCCAGCCACATCTCAGAGTGCAAGTTTGGGGCTCAAAAGTTGTCCATGCCCCTCAGATGGGGAAGTCCTGCTTGCTGGATGTTACCTTTGGCTTTTTCTCCTTTCAAGCCTTCTCCTTCTGTTTGTCTCTTTTGCAATGATGGGAAGTCACAGAGTTAAAAATCCCAGCAGTGGCAGCTCTGGGAATGCAGCAGCATCATGTCCCTTCCCCTCAGCCTGGGAAAGCCAGGGAGCTGTGTCCCACGTGAGTGTTCCTGTTCAAGCTGTGTCCCACGTGGGTGCTCCTGCTGAAGCCATGGCCCACAAGGGTGCTCCTGCTGGAGCTGTGACCCACATGGGAGCTCCTGCTGAAGCCATGGCCCACATGGGAACTCCTGCTGAAGCCATAGCCATGGCCCACATGGGAATTCCCACTGGAGCCATGGCCCACAAGTGTGCTCCTGCTTGGCACTTTGTGGTGCCTGCCTGCAGTTAATGTAGGTATTGTGGGTAAGGAATGGGAGCTGCCATGCAGGGAGCTGCTGGGGAATAGCTGCCACACTTTACATTCACAGCCCATCTATTTTGCAATAACTTCACCATGATGTTCCCACGTAGACAAGCCTAAGCTAGCATAGATAATGAAATGGGTTAAAGGAGACAGGCAGAAGGAGAGGAGCCAGCAACTGGTAGTAAATCAAGGAGAGTGCAGGGTTACTTTAAATTCAAGGACTCAGTGGCAGGGCAAGTTTGGTTTCTGCTGAGAGGCATGGGGTTTAGAGGATGAGACATAGTTTAGGAAGACAGAAGGTGTCCCCTTGGCAGGACTACCAACCTGTCTGTGTCCCCACCACCCCCTGCCCTGCTCCTCCTTTTCCTTGCTCCATGGGTGCCACCGGGGTTAAGCACAGCTAAGGGTACCTGGCCCAGGTGCTAAAGGGTGGCTGAGGATCCTGAAGGAGGTCCTGGCTAGGCAGGGAGGCAGTGGGCTCTGCTTCACAGCAGAAGGTCCTGCCACTCCCAGCAGTTTGTGGCTGGGACCTGGGGGGACCCAGCCACTGAGACACCCCCAGCTTTGGTGCAGGTTTCGAAGCAGTTGAAACAAGCTAATTAAATCCTGCTCTGCTTAATCAGAGCCATTGAACACCAGTCAGAAGAAATGAATCCTGTGTTTTATTAGATGCTGTTTGAAGTCGCGTTTGGCACCTCATCCTCAGTTCTCATCTCCTTCTGGGGAAGGAAGAAGGACATCTGTGGAGAAGAGCGAGGGTGCAGCAGATGGCAGCAGGGATGATTCAGGGGCTTGAGGAAGGAGCTGTGACTCCAGCGGCATCCCTGGTGGGGGGACAAGACACCTCTCTCTGCATCCCACAGCCCACCTCCTCCCCGTGGCTGAGAGTCTGCGAGCCAGGCAGGCATCCCAAAAATACGTGTTCCTCTGCATTGCATGCTAATGGCTCTGCTGATAGGTCCCACCGCAATTAAAGCACACAGAGCATTAATATGCAACGTGGAGAGGCCACTCTTCCCACAGCTACTCCCTCCCAAACCTGTCCTTCCTGCTGCACATCCCTGCCCACGGGCAGCCTGCCCATGGGGATCCCACAGCAGCCCAGGCCTGGCCGCTGGCATCTGCACCTTCCCCCTGCCATGCCTGGGGGCTGCTGCCTTCTGCCCCCAGCACTCAGCACCTTCTCCTGACTTTGGGCTCAGGGGAGGGGGAGGTCTGCTGGTACCTGCTGAACAGGTGCTGTGCAACATGGCCCTGGCAAGTCATGCACGCTGATGGCTGGGAAAAATCTCCAGGCAGGGTTAAAACAACCAGCTGGGCTCTTAGTTTGGGGTTTTAAATGAATTATGGTGCCTTAATTGGTTCAACCCAAGAAAAACTGCAGATGGAGAGAAAGCACATCCAAGTAAGGTAGCCCACAGGTTGCCCTCTGAGCCTTAGGAGCACTCAGTAGCCTTGGTACATTCTCTTGCAACTTGGCTAGGCAGAGCTGCTAGCTTCAGGTGTGGGGTTTTCTGCTTTCCCTAAATTTCCTGTCATAACTTGCGTAAAAACTTTGCAGAGCCATTTAATTGCGTTCTGTGGTGGTGATATGAAATTAAGTCTCCTTTCTGATCTTTAGCTAAGCTGGTCCAAAGCAACAGCTTATAATCATCAGGTTGCAGAGGATGCAAAGGCAGGGCTGGTGAATTCACACGGGACAGGAGTTGCCACCCTCACCGTGCTGGCATTTGGTGGCTGGCAGGTTGGGCTCTGCCGCTCTGGGATGAAAATATTGATACTTTCTTTTGGTGCTGCTCGTGAGAAGCTTTCCATCAGCTGCTATTCCCCATGTCCCCAAGCTGCAGCCAAGAACTGGAGCTGGTCTGGAGCTGAGGAGGGAGAGCTGTGGCAGCTTCTCAGCCTGCTCCTCAGACTGCTTGCTCCTCTGAGCAGCTGAGAGATATCTCTCCCTCATGGCTGGAGACCTGCAATTAGACTGCCAAAGGCAGCCAAGGGGGCAGAGATCTCAGCTCCCATCCCATTTCCCCGAGTTACCTTCACATCCCATACACCTCCAGGGGTCGGGACGGGGGAGGAGGTTGGCTAGGCTTTGTCTACTCATCCAGCCCAGCAAATCAATCAGTTGAAAGAAAACAAGCTCCTGATGACCGGGAGTGGGCCGGGTGATATTCTGGGCACAGAGAAGCCCTTTTGCTGCCGAGGGCACAGTGCTCATCGTGCTGGTGGCATTAATGCTTTCCACCTCCACACAGAAGGTACAGAATATGGGAGTATTATTTTTAACTGGAGATATTTAGTGAGCATCTCACGTGCTGCTGGAGGGTCAAATTTATCCCATAGCCTCAGTCCCAGGGGAGGGTCCTGGTTATTTTTGAGCCCATCAGAGCAGCAGAGGGATGTGAAGGCCTAGGAGACACAAAGTCTGGGATTTGTCTGGCCTGTCCCTCTGGCCTCTGCCGCAGAGGCATGCATGGAACACAGCCCCTAATGTCTCTCACCATCTCTGCTGTCACCCCAGCCCCTGCCCTGCAAAGCAAAACTCGTGCAAAGCACCCAGCCCTGTCTTTCCAAAGAGAGGCTCTTGAATGCCTTCAAGTTCTGATCCTTCTCGACCTACCGCATTGCAAGGAGATACTTTTTTTTTTTTTTTCTTTCCCTGGTTTGTTTTAAACCTTGCTTTAAAGCGAGTTTGGCCCTGCTCAGGCAGGTCCTGATAGCCCTGAACGTTCCCAGCAGCACTACCTGCCGCCCCAGGAGTTACTCCTACGCCCCAGCCTCTCTGCCCTTGCATAGGGCCCTGCTCAGACTCCTCATGCTCCTCCTCAGTATTTTGAAGGATGAGGCTCCAGGCATGTGACCTCTCGATTTTAACGATCGGGAACTAATCACATAACCCCTGCCCAGCGCGCAGCCACCATCCCTGCTGCCCTTTTTGTTCAGCGAGTCATTTTGGAGGCAGAGGTGAGGCCGGGGTGGGGGAAGGTGGAGATGGGAAGAGCTCTTTGAAGCCCTTATTTTTGTGCTGTTCCAACATCTGTTCCCGTGGAAACTGCCACCAGTAACTGGGAGCGTTTGGTGGGCTTCTGCATACCAGTAGAAATAGCTGTCAGCGGGGCAAGGGGTGCAAAGCCCAGCCCCCCAAACAGGGGTGCAGCATCGCCTCGCCCAAGCCTCCAGCAAACACGCAGTAACTGGCAAAAGGTCTCCCCACCACCAACTCTGAGTGACTCCAGAGTGGTAGCGAGTCTGGGACAGCCCCCCCCCCCCCCTCCAGACCAGAACTCTCCGCAAGCCCAAGGAGATGTTATTGCCCCCATGTTTTTAACGGCAACCAAGCAAAAACAAGCCTCGCCCCACGAAGAGAGGCGCTGAAGTTGGCAGCCTGAGAGGGGGAAACTCGGCCCCAGGCTCCCCTCGGGGCTCCTCACAAGGCAGGCGGCCGCGCTCGGAGGTAACCGCCCGCAGCGCCGGGGTTGGGGTGAGGGACCCAGCGGGGCTAGGTTGGAGGCGGAGGCCGGTGCCAGTGCGGTGCCGATCCCCGCCCCCGCCTCCCACCGCCTCCAGCCCGGCCCCGCCGGGTCCCGCCCGGCGCCACGGCCAGAGGCAGCGCCCGCCCGGGCTCAGCACCGCTCCCCCTTCTCTCCCTCCTCCCTCAGCAGCCCGGCGGGCGGTTTCAAGTCCCCCCTTCCGAGGTCTCCGCGGCACCGACCAATCAGCGAGCGCTGCTCGCCTCGGCCCGGCGCCTTAAAGGGACACAGCGCGCCGCTGCGCAGGGACAGCTGGTTTGCCTACGGGCTGAACTAGGGGACGCTAGGACCGCGCGGTCGCCGCGCACCCTCCCTCCTTTCCCCGCCGCGGGAGGCCGCCCGCCCGCCGCCTCCGGAGAGGGGGGGTGGATGGGCGTGTTGCGGGTCGGCCCCGCCTTTGATCGGCGCTGATTTGCGGCATCTAACGCCCGTCAGCTGAGGGGGGGTGGTGCTCGGCGCGGCCACGTTCGGGTGCGCGGCCAGCGGCGCGGCGGGCGCAGCGAGCGGCGGCGAGCGCGGAGCGATGGGGGCGCGGCGGCGGCCGGCGCTCTGACAGCCCCCGGCGTTCTCTCAGCGGCGGGCACAGCGGCTCCCGGCGGCGGCGGTGTTGGTGGTGGCGGCAGCGGCAGCAGCAACAGCGGCCGCCCCCCTCCTCGGCGCGGACCATGTTCGCCAAAGGGAAGGGCTCGGCGGTGCCCTCGGACGGGCAGGCGCGGGAGAAGTAAGCTCCGCGGCGGCGGGAGGAGCGGGGGAGAGCGCGGCGACGGTCGTGGGGTGGCTTTGTGCAGGGCGGGAGGTGTGTGTGGGAGATTCTCCTTCCCCCGCCGCTGCTGACCCACCGCTCGGCTGTTGCAGGCTGGCGCTGTACGTCTACGAGTACCTGCTGCACGTCGGCGCCCAGAAGTCGGCGCAGACCTTCCTGTCCGAGGTGAGCCCCGCCGCCCCCCGCGCCCTTTGTGCGCCGCCGCACGCACGCCCGCCCTCCATCTTGCGCGGGGCGGCGGCGGCGCCGGGGGGTCGCCACGCGTGGGGGGCCCACGCCCACTCGTGACCACCCCTCACCGCCTCCCTTTCTCCAACCTCCCCCCCCCCCCCACCCCCCCC